>PVJH01011336.1:0-69363 GCA_004026705.1 Nesogale talazaci
AACAAAAACACCCAACCAAACCCACTTTTGCTGAGATTCTGACTCAAGGCAACTCGTCTAGGGTTTCCATGACTATTTCATCTTTGCAGAAGCCAGTCAATCGCATCTTTCTCTTGAGAAGTAGCTCTGCTCCGATGCCTAATGTCACAGAGCCACCACGGCTCCTTCTTATGTGACCAAGCCAAAACCAAACTCACGAGTCAAGGCTGACTCATAACAGACACCACCACCACCACTACCACCACCACCCTAGCCTTACACTCTGCTCAAGGGTTTCTAAGACAACTTGTTCACAGGAACCATAGAGCTATTCCCAAAATGATGGGGGCCTGGGGCAGATGGTCAGGCTGCAGAAGGTGATCACAGTGTGATACTGGTTCTTCTCGAGGGCAGAACTGATGTGTTATCTGCCAGCCACCCCCTGGTCAACTGCGACCTCTGAAGTTTGACGGAATGAAATCAACAGCCGCTGAGGCCCTTTGCTGAAGGCTCTTACTGTTGTTGTTGTTGTTGTTAGGTGCCACTGGGTCTTTTCAGACTCACAGAGACCTTCTTTGCGGCAGAGCAAAACATGGCGCAGTCCTGCACCCTCCTTACACTTCTTCCTGTGCCTGAGCCCAGAGTGGCAGCCACCATGTCAATCTCAGTGAAGATAGATTTCTTTTTTTTTTTTTGCTGCCCTTCTACTTGACCCAACATAATGTCCTTCTCCAAGCTAGCTTCTCCTGACCCTCTGTCCAAAGTATGGAAGACCAAATCTTGCCACCCTGGCCTCTAAGAAGCACTCTGGCCTTATTTCCAAGACATATCAGTTTGTCCTTTTAGGGAGCCATGGTATTTTCAAGAGTCTTCTCCAGCACCACAATTTAAAGGCACATATTCTTCTTGTCTTCTTTACTTAGTGTCCAATTTTCATATGCATATGATGCAAGGGGAAATACTGTGGCTTGGGTCAGGAGAGCCTTAATCCTCTAAGTAACATCCTTGCTTTACAGTCCACTAAAAAGGTGTTGTGTAGCAGATTTACCTAAGTCACTATGTCTTTTGATCTCTTTACTGCTCATGGAGATCCATGAGATCGATCGTGGGTCCATGCATGACAAACTCCTTGACAACTTCACCCTTTTCTCCATGTATCATGATATTACCTACTGGTCCATTCATGAGGACACGGGTCTTCCTTACATTGAGTGGTAATCTATCCTGAAGGCCGCAATCCTTGACCTTCATCAGCAAGTGCTTCAAGTCCTCCCCACTTTCAGCACGCAAGGTGGTGTCATCTGCAGACTGTTGTAAGCCTCTCTTCAATGCTGACGCTACGTCCTTTTTCGTAGAGTCCAACTTTGCTATTTGCTCAGTATGAAGATTGAACAAGCATGGTGAGAGGGAACAACCCTAACACACACCTTTCCTGCTTTTAAACCATGCAGTGTCCCCTTGTCCTGGTCACACAACTCCCTCTTGATCTATGTACAAGTTCCTCATGAGCACACGGGGTTCTGCAATTCCTATTCTTCTCAAGGGTACCCACTGCTTATTAGGGTCTGAACAGTAGCATGCCTTTGCAGAGTCAAAGAAACACAAGTAGACATCTTTCTGATTATCTCTGCTTTCAGCCCAGATCCATCTCACTAAAGCAAGGATATCCCTTATTCCATTTCTTCTTATGAATCTAGCCTGAACTTCTGGCAGTTTCCCATCAATGTACGGCTGCAATCACTGGATGATTGTCTGCAAAGTTTTACTTGCGTGTGATATCAATTATATTGTTATGTAGCTTGAGCATTCTGTTGGGTCACCTTTCTTTAGAATGACCACAAATATCGATCTCTTCCCGTCAGTTGGCCAAGCAGCTATCCTCACAATTTCCTAGCATAGAGAAATGAGTGCTTTACTCCAGTGCTTCACTAGCTTGCTGTAATGTTCAGTTGGTATTCCAGCAATTCCTTAAGACTTACAAATGATTATTTATGGAGACCGTTCACTTTGAAAAATCTTGTTGCTCTTCATAGCACAGAAATCCACAACTTTTCTGTTTTAAGCAATACAGTAACATCATCTTTATTTCCTCCTTTGTGGTATCATTTTTCCTTTGTAAGAGTCATCAAGGATATATTTGGGGGTAGAAAATCCACTCAACAAATTTTGAGAGCTTAATACATACCAAGTTCTATCCATGGCAGCAGAGAGATAATAGAACCTAAAAGAGACAATCTCCTGATCTATATCCTCCTGCTTCATGTCTTATCAGAGATTGCCATTAATTCTCATTAAGGGCTTACTTGAATTAAGTGCCATGCCCCTGTGTTAGTCGGGGTAAACTAGAGGACACAACAATCAACATGCATATGTATATGAGAGTTTTATATGAAGGCTAATTGTACATTAAGAAAACATCCCAACCCAGTGCATAAGTCATAAGTCTGATATTAACCCACATGTCCGATACCAATCTATAAAGTCCTCTTCAGACTCAGGAAACACATGCATGAAGCCAAATGCAGGATGACCGCAAGCCCCTGGGTAGAAAGTCTTTGGATCTAGTGGCGTTGTGAGCATCTCAGAGGAGGCAGGGGTCTCTCTGTGGCTTCTCCAGCTACAGAGGTCTGGTTGTGTCCATGTGCCTTACCCGACTCAGGGCACTAGGGTGGGTCTATGTGGCTTCTCCTCAGGGATGTCTTGCAGGAAGTATGCCTTGTCAGCAGAGAGTCTCCAAGGGAGTGAAAAAGCGTCTTCTGTTTCCAAAAAGGAAGTGCCAGATTTCCCAGAGTTCTCAGAGGAGAGGGCCATGCCCACACAGAGGTCTCATTGGCTATCTCCAGATTAAGAGAGCAGACTCCATCCCTATATTCTCAATCCTCAAATTGACACCAGACTAGGTGACTACCACAATCCATTGCATTATATCATTAAATCCTTAAAAAAAAAAAACCCAAACCAAACCTGGGGCCACCAAGTAGAATCCAACTCACAGAGGTCTGGGTCCTATAGACCGAAGTAGAATGGTCTCATAGGGTTGCCAAGGTCATACATTTTTATGGGCATGGAAAGGCCTCATCTTTCCCCTCCAGAACCACTGAGTGCTTTCACCACTGTGCCACCACCAGGACTCCTCAATGAACCTTTACAGCAACCTGTTACCATTCATATTTTCCAACTAAGGACAATGAAACATAGAGGTTAAATACGTGGTTCAGGTCACGTGGCTGGAAAGTGGTGAGGCCAAAATTAAAATGTTAGAACCAGAGCTCTAGCTTCTACTTCCTTCTGGTCTTAACATTTAACCTACATCACAAACCCTGTGTGCTCTCTGTCTGCTGGTTAACCTTAAAAAGAGACCTTTGCTTTGCCTTGGCACAATTTCCTCATCACAAAAGAAATGGATTCAACTGGCATTCTCACTGTGCGCAGCAGTGTCAGAGAGCCAGCGGAGAGCCTCACTAAGGAGAACACAGCTGTACAGCTAGCTCACCAAACAGCACAGCTTAGCCAGCTTGGCTTTTGCAGAAACGTTCATTCAAATGCTTCCCCCATAAAGCCTTTGAGTTGGTGAGCTGGGAGAACAACATGAGCAGTTGAATGCATTGCACAGTCTTTCTTTCCAAACCCACCAACAGTCGCGAAGTACCTTCTGTGCCCCTGTTGTTGCTAGCAGGGGTCAGGTTGACTCCCGACTCACTGGGGCTTCATGTTCAATGGAACAAAAAGTTGTCCAGTCAAGCACCATCCTCACGACCAGTTACAGGTCAGACGGTTGGCATCCATAAGGTTTTCATTGGGTGATTTTTGGAAATAGATCAGCAGGCTTTTCTTCCTAGCTACCTTCATGGGGCTATTCCACTGAAACCTGTTCAGTATCGTATCGATAGGAAAGCCTCCAGTCACAGATGGGTGGTGGTTGTGCATCAGATGCATTGCCCAGGAATAGAGCCTGGGTCTGGTGCATACAAGGCAAGACATCTACCACTAGCTTACTACTACCTTGTATGTCATTATAGAAAGAAGAAAATGTGCCTGCAGTTCAGATGTGCCTTTGCTGTGTGTGAGATAGCTGGGTTTTGCATCAACATCCCTGGGCCAGAATTCTCAGGCAGTTCAGGTCTAATAATGGCCCCAAATGTCACCTGACACAATGCAATCAATTCCGTATGGCAT
Organism: Nesogale talazaci; assembly: GCA_004026705.1. Taxonomy (NCBI): domain Eukaryota; kingdom Metazoa; phylum Chordata; class Mammalia; order Afrosoricida; family Tenrecidae; genus Nesogale; species Nesogale talazaci. The sequence goes on from PVJH01011336.1 coordinate 4,156, forward strand.
CTTCTGGAAGCAACTACACAGCTGTAAGATTTAAATCACATTTTTTGGTGTAATTAAAAGAAAGTTTCCTCAGGGGTATGGTCTACTTCCTATTGAAATGGATACTGTGGGAAAGCTTGTTTGCTTTTTGCTGACTTTGGATCCTACAGATGGCTCATCAACCTCAGGTTCTATGGACTTGATCCAATGGCCTGCCACATTGCCTGTTGATCCCAGGAGCCACTGGTGACCTGCCACCTGACCTGGCCTTGGATTCCTCTACTTCTACAGCTACCAACCAGCGGTGTTCCTTCCAGTTTGGGGTTCATCAGTCTCCGTGGCTACAAAAATCAAGAAAAGCTTCTGGCTTAGCATCTGACCTACTGACTGGGAACCTACATGGATTCAAAGTGGGCCTACTTGCTTCTATAACTGTGTGAACCATTTTAAAAATATAAATATTTCTCTCTGCGTGTGACTATATATATAGACATACAAATACACACAATTGATTTTACCTCTCTAGAGGACAAACCTAAGACACTGTGCTTGGTTAACTTATAACAGAATTGAGTGTCATCCCTACTTGTCAGCAGATTAATGAATCCTAAATTTAGCTTCTTTCAATGTCCTGTGCGAGAGAACTCAATAAATACTGGTTGATTGAATTAAAGTGTGAATAATTTAATGAATGTGCTAAAGATGAACAAATTAACTTGACAGAAATAACTACTTCCTTGAGTGGGGTTTAGATAGTCTTGCTGGCAAAAGCAATATGGTCCACTGCCAAATAAAGAAAACACTTGAGATTTATTGATTTTAGAGCTCAGTGACAGACAACAATTTTATAAATTGGTGTTTTTGAAGTGTGTGGAGAGTAGAAAAATATAAAAATCTCATTTACAGACTATAGCAGGGAAAAGGTCCTCACAGCATGCCCAGGAACAGAACCAGAATGAATACCTTCTGCTCCCCTGCCAGGCATCTAAGGATTTCACTCAAATCTTAAATACTAGGCATGACTGCTGCTTACAGAGAAACCTCCTCCTTAGGTTGAGTGGCTCTTCCATCACATGATCTTCCGTGTCCAGTGCAAGTTATACTCTGTAGGGAGAGAGACAGACACTCCCTCACCACAGCACTACACGCCACCTGCACCAGGTCATTCCTTTAGCAGAAGTTACTCAAGAACCCACACATTCATCAAGTCATGCAACAGCAGTGCAGCCAGTAAATAAGAAAGGGGAAAAGCCAACAGATAACCCCCTTCTCCATGGAGAACAGGTACCAGGCACTACTGAGAAAAGCAAGGCAAAAACAACCGCAGCCTGTGCCCATAGAAACCAGGGTGCAGTCTGGTCAAAGGCAAATGACACAGAGGGAACATGACTTGGTAGATATGTGCTTACAATTCCCAAGCACCACTCTCATGATCCCGATTCTACCCTACCAGACGATGGTAGACCAGAGGCAGTACACTGGCTCAGATAAGAGCTGGAAACCTAGGGAACCCAGGACAGATAAACCTCTCAGGATCAACAATGCAAGTAGCCATACTAGGAGGGGAAGGGGAAGAGGGGGGAGGGAGAACTGATTACAATGATCTGCATATGCTTCTGCCCCCACCCCTCCACTATCATGATCCCAATTCTACCCTACCAGAGGATGGTAGACCAGAGGATGTACACTGTTTCAGGTAAGAACAGGAAAGATAAGGCTTCCACCGCCATTGGATTTAGGAAACTTCACTCATTGGCCTGTCATCTTTCTGCATTTAGCACCATTGCATGAGTCTAAAGAGGAATTTATGGACTAGTATCAGAAATAGGGACTTATATTGGACTAATCGGCTTGACCTGGACTGGAGTGTTTCTTAATATATAATTGATCTTTGATCTAAAGTTCTTTCTTAAATAGGTATGCACATTTATGGATTTGTGAACCTAGACTAACATACCATGTAACCTCTACGAAGAGTCAGCAGTAATGCAGGAGTGCTAACCCCAAGCACAGCAAAGTTATGACACTGTATGGAAAACTGGACTCGCTTGATCTGTACTGTACTTGAGTCAGCCGCTATGGTTTGCCTACACCTTCAGGATAAGAGAACGTAGCCTAAGGACAACTGTAGCAAAAGGAAAGGACATCGGTGAAGCTTTATTGCAGATACAGGAACAGGCACTAAAATCTTTTGTTTGTGTGTGTGTGTGTGTGAGTGTGTGTGTATGAAATACTCATATTGGAAATTCAGCTTTTATATGGGTGCAGTATATAATACATACAATACAAAAACGTGCCCATTTGTTATCAGTAAGGTTTCTGTTTGTGACAGCATCATGTACTGTTTTTTGGATGCTTCACAGTAAGTCCTATTAAGGGGCATGTTGTTGTTCGTTGGTTCTGACCATAGCAATCCAATGTATAACAGAACCTTCAACCCAACCAGAAACTCGATTTAGTATTATGAGATCAATAATAACCACAGATGATTTGTGTGTGCGTGAGCACTAAGTATGGGCTAGGGGCTAAGTACTTTACACAGATTAAATCATTTTAATTGTCACACCTTTGTGAGGTCAGTTTTATAGTACAGGAAACAAAGGTACACAGCAATGTTGGTTCAAAATCCTGGTGGCAAGTTTAAGCATGAGGATAAACGCCCTCATTTAATGAGGGTCCCGTCACTGCCCTGCACACAGTCACCTCTTCAACCTGAGGCTCTAGGAATATCTTTGTCACTGTGTTTCTCCAGAGGTGGACCTAGAGAAAAGATTATAGCGATGATTAGAATCCACCACTTGACCAAGGCTGCAGGTGATTGGACCAGGCCAATCAGGAGCAACTTTGTCATCAGAAATGGAAACATCAGAACATCCTTAAGGTTTAAGACAGGGTCTCTGGTACTTTGAACTCAAATGATTCCATAGGCAACACAAAGCAGATTGGACACCCAATGAATGCCAACAGGTTAAACATACACATTGTTAATGAAGACCCCATCTCAGAGGCGGGCCTGGGCTGAGTGATAAGAGCATTATTAAAATCTCCCACGCAATCCATCAGGGCCTGCTGCTGGCCAGGGCATGACTAATCTTTCCAGCCAGCAAGTTCCAGAGCAGACCCAAACTGCCAAACCCACGGCAGTGCTATCTTTCTAATTATCTCTGCTCTGCTGAGCAGAGATAAAATAATCCTGCTGCTATTCTGTGTCCATTTTTATATTTCCGAGCAATGTAAAGTCATTTTGTTTAATGGGGTGGAAAATACACCCCTCTTCTATAGTGACTCTTGTGCTGGGAGCGCCCACATAATGGGGCGAAGGAATTGGAGTGTATGGAAATTTGGGGGTGCCCATTATAAATCTCAGGGATGATTTGCCAATAACATCAACTAAATGTCCTATATGTCAAGCACCACCAGAAGCCACTGTCCCCAACGCTTCCTCCTTCTTTCATTCCTGTCCTGGAAGTCAGTGTGGCATGTGGTGGAACCAGACCATCCAGAGCTTGAACCTACCCTCAGCTGTGACTTTGAGTAAGGTGCTTTTCTCTGGGCCTCAGTTTCCTGATCAGTATAAAGATGGTACTCGCCACCACCACTAGAGGATCCTGGTAAGGCTTACATGAGACACTTCAAAGCACCTAGCATGTCACCAAGTCCTTCCGACTAGCCTTCTATGTTACAGCATTTACTACTAATAATAACGACTACAATTCACACAGAGATTAGGAGGACAGACTTGAGAATCCGAAGGACAAGTTCTTTGCTAGCTGTAAGGCTAGTGATAGCTATAGCTATAAAGCTTGAGCAGGTTTGTAACCTTTACACACATCAGTTGCTTCATCCCTAAGTAGGAGTGACGTGAGGGTAAATGATGAAGACTTATAGTGAAGTGACCCTCACAGATTCTAACCCATAAATAAAACCCATTGCCATTGGGTCTATTCCAACTTGCAGATGCTATTTAGAATTTCTGAGTCTGTAATTCTTTAAGGGAGAAGACAGCTTCATTATTCTCCCAAGGAGTGGCTGTGGATTTGAACTGACAACCTTGAGGTGAACAGTCCAATGATGAACCCTGAGCTCCACCAAGGCTTGTTTTACACATACTACAAGCCCTCAAGCCAGGAGGAGCTGTTTTTGTCACTAATTGCTATGCTACATAATAATGAGCTTAGTCTTATCACTCATCCTTCCCTGAAATTCTGATTAAAATCTAACCGCGCATGCCGATGAGTAATATCTTCCTTGCAAGAAAAATAAGACGAACCACCAGGGATACTCTAATGAGGAACTCAATCTCAAACGTCAACCATTCGTGGATCCCAGATATATTGATGGAACAAGCACCTATGAGCTACACTATTGGAGGGAACTCAAAGCACACTGGTGAGCTTGGAAACAGATCATGATGGTCCCGCATGCTCTTCAGGAACAGCTTACTGTACCCCGAGTGACTGACTTCAGAAGATGTCCTGCCATTGCACATCTGGGGTAAACACGTGCGTTTCAGCTTCTGCCTCCAGTTTTTTAAAATCTGCTTTCCTTTTCTTTGAAATATCAGTGACCTTGTGACATTTATCCGGACCTGTCTCTCAGTCCTACAAGAGAAGGTATTTTAATATACATGGAGCACCTACTATGTACCAAGGGCTGGGATAATACAAAATAGAACACAGCAGCCCCCTCCCTGTTAAGAAGCTCAAAGCGTGGCTGGGGAGACACATAATGGAGCAAGCACCACAACACTGTCATTGTGTGACAAAGCCTAGAACAGGGAGGTGGGCATGGGGATCATTACGGGGAGGTGTGGTTAGAGAGTAGGATATGAGAGAGTCCTGGGAGTTTCTGCGGGGGAACTGAGTTCTGAGGGAGAAGTGGCCATAAGCCAAGGCAAGAATGGAAGGGCCATTCTGGACAAGAGGAACAGCATGAGCAAAGACCCAGTGGTAACACAGAACATGTGTTTGAGAGGAGTGAGCAGTTCAGGAAAAAGGTGGGAGGGTGGGCAGGGGGCAGATTACATAGGCCCATCTCTTACTCTTTATCTTACTAAGCAGCAAGATTAAGCTAAGGCATTCTCAGATGTCCATCAGTCTCATTTATGATAGTTAAAAGTTGGAACTTACCTAAATAGCTAATGTTAATAATGATCATAACCAAGTTCACTGTCAATTGACTCAGTAGCCACCCACTGTGGGCTTTAGAGCTGGTAACTATTTTGTTGTTGTTATTGGAAGTTTTTTTTCCCACAATGATTTTATTGGAGACTTTAACAGCTCTTTTTTTTTTTTTTTTTTTTTTGGCGAGGGGGAGGGAGAGGCATCACTGCCCTCTGGTGGTTGTGGGAGCTACCCAGCCTTGCTCCAGGAGAGCTGCTGCTGGATTTGAACAGCCAAGCCAATGGGCCGCAGTCCTGCACTCAACCACTGCGCCACCAGGGCTCAGCCCCTCTAACAGTCCTTTACAACATTCAATACATCATTTGTATCAAGCACATTTGTACACATGTTGCCTTCTTCATTTCCAACTGTTTTCTACCTGAGCCCTTGGTATAAGCTCATCCTTTCCCTTCCTTTTGTTTTTTTTTTTAATAAATCATTTTATTGGGGGGATGGTAACTATTTACAGAAGCAGGAAGTCCAGTCTTTCTCCCTCAGAGGTGCTGGTGGTTTCAAACTGCTGGTGGTTTCGAAGCTCACAGCCCAACTTGTAACCACTATACCACCCGGGCTCCTTTCATGTCTAATGAAGTTTCAGTGAGATAGCTTTGGTGACTCTATTTCACAAACTCCTCTAGAATGAACAACAACAAAAAAGAATGGCCAACAAAGGTACCCCGCACACTTCCCCAAACTATAGAAAGTTCGGCAAGATTGAGTATAAAAGATATAGACTCGGGCTCCCATTGTGGAATGTTACGTTGAACTTCTATTTTGGTGCTTCCCAATTCACAATTCTTTGAGTAACCGAGGAGCCCTGGTGGGGTCGTAATTAAGAGTTGGGCTGCAATCCGCATGGTGAGCGGTTTGAAACCACCAGCCGCTCCTGGGGACAAAGACTGGTCTTTCTACTCCCTAAGCCGTTACAGTCTCCGAAACCCACCGGGATCACAATCAGTCAGCACTGACTCAATGGCAGTGAGCATGTCAGGCTGAACTGACTTGAGAATCAAGTCCGTAGACACTCATGTGTGTAGAAGAAAGAGCTTTATATAAAAAAAACAATTGAATATTGAGAAAACATCCCAGCCCAATCCTGATCAAGTCCATAAGTCTGATATTAGCCCAGAAGTCTGATAACAATTTATAAATTCTTCTGGCTCATGAAACACGTGCCATGAGGCTGAATGCAGGAAGATCACGGACCGGTGGGTGGGAAGTCTTGTGGATCCAGTGGCGGTAGAAACATCTTACTGCTGGTGTGGGTCTCCATGTGGCTCCTCCAGCTTCAGGGCTCTGCCTACATCAGTATAGCTTCATCAGACTTCTTGTCAGTAATGTCTCAAAGGGAGCAAGCAGGTGCCCTACCTCCAGAGAGCTATTTATCTCCTTAGTGCCTCCAAATGAGGTCATGAAGCGGTGACCTGATTGACAGGCTAAACTCCACCTCTTCACTCTTTTTTTTTTTTTGGTGGTATCACTGCCCTGATGGGAGTAGGAAGCCCAGTCTTGCTTCTGGAGAGCTGCTGCTGGATTTGAACTGTCAACCCCATGGGTCTCCGTCCTGCACACAACCACTACGCCACCAGGGCTCAGCCCCCTTCACTCTTAAGTCTCAAGTTGACAAAAGATTATGTAATTACCACCGTGGATGTGGGTATTTTTGTTTGTTTGTTTGTTTGGTTGAATAATCTGAATAAAACTCTTGAAGACTATTTCTGGATAAGATAAGCTGTTCTTAACAGGGTAAGTGAAACATGCAGAAATAAATTAATAAAGGTTACCTTCCCAATTTAAAAACAAAACACTGACATTGACCATGGTGATGATCCATTTGTAATACGATTGGACTACTGAGTGGTGTGCTATGTGAATGATGGGCCAATAAAACAGTGTTTGCTTTTTAAATAAGTGCTTTCTATAGGTGGGGTCGGAGGGGAATTTAGGGAAAGGCTGGTGGTGATAGCTGTGCAACAGGGTGAGCCTAACTAAAGTCACGGAAGCGTACTTGCAAGATGTTGAAATGGCAAGTGCTTCATGTATGCGCCCACACGCACACACGTAATACATAAGCCCTTGACACAATAAAAAAGATTGTAAATAAGCAACAGTGCTAAATGACAAAATACACATCATATGATCTTTAAGCTGTTGTTGGAACAAAGGCTTTAGAGGTAATGATGCCCAGTCATTGAATAGTGGAAATTTTAGTAGAAATTGCCTCTTATAAAAATCTTTTTAAAAGCTAAAAAAAAAAAAAAAAAAAAAAAGCTTATATAGGCTTTAAAAGCGGATTTAAAAATGCTTTAGGCAACATGGTTGTTCGGAACCACAGAATCAGTTCTTGGCAGGGCAGAATTGCCCCGGGATGTTTTTTTTTTCTTCCATAACCTTTCCAGGAGGAAGTCAACAGGCTTGCTTCTATGGCGTGGCTGGGTAGTTTCGAACTCACCAGCTGGGTGAGCAGCCGTGCCTCACCAGGGCTGCTTACATCAGCTAAAAGAGAGGAATACATAAATGAGGAGGCTTCTAAAAGTTCAGGAAACAATAGACTAAAAAGATAAGAGTTTCCCCACAACCTTTTTGAAGCCCCTTTCCATGTAGCAAGTCAAGGTAGCGCTAAACTTCAAGCTTGATTTGAAGAAGGCCCAGGCTAGCAAGGGCCTCTGTTCAGTCAAAGGCTTATTTCTTCAGTTCCATGAGAGCAATAAGAGGTTTCTTGCCTTAACCCTTCATACCATTATGTGCGCATGAAACGCTTGATACCGAAATACATTTCTGAGTGTGCGGGTAACGGCAGGAAGGAAACACATCAAAATGTAGCGACAGTTTCAAGGTGAGATGACTGGTAGAAGTATCAGCCGTTCACATTTCACAATATTTCTAGGAGGTACATCTGTTCCTTCTTCTCATCTTTTACATGATCTTTATTATTGGAAATGATTTTATGTCCACCCCCACCCAGAACACTTCGGTGGAGAGGCATGAAGCATGTTCTGTTTCGGAGCTGTGCCCTCTGGCCCAGCCCCAGCTGCACGCGGTCTCCTCTCACCTCTCGGAACAGCGGTTCTCCCCTGTGAGTCGTGACCCCGTTAGGGGTTGAATGACCCCTTTCACAGGGGCCTTCTCATTCCTAACATCAGCAAAATGAGAGTGATGAAGTAGCAAGGAAAATAATGTCATGGTTGGGGGGTCCCCACCCCATGAGGAACCGTGTGAAAGGCTCGGGCCTAGAAAGGCTGGGAACTGCCGTGTGAGAACTTAAAACCAGAGAGGTGCTGAGGGAGAAGCCATCTCCGCCCACCATCCCACTCACATCTGACGTGAGAGCAGGCTCGTGGGCGGCTCCTGAGCGTGTTCCCCGCTCTGCGACATGTTTTTAAAATTGAACACTGCCTTTTTTTTCTTCCTGGAATAGTTTGTCCTCTATCGTGCCAGGAAGCTGGGGGTTTAGCCAGAGGATTGGGTGAAGTGGTGGGGGGGGGGGGGGGGGGGGGGGGGGGGGTGAAACAGAGACCAATTATAGCATCAGCAACTGTGGACTCTTGTCACAGCTCACTTTCCATCCAGTACTTGGAGGGGAGGGAGGGAAGACCATTCTTTGGAGGGACGTCACTGGCTTTCAGACCCTTCCAATTGCCTCTGTTGGAGGACTGGGGTCTTGGCTGGGTTCCTCTCCCTGATGTCACACACGTAAAGGTTTCTGAATCCAGGGTTCTCCAAAGTCAATTCCCCAAAGGGTCAGGGACCCAGAACAACTGAGGAGGCTTGTGCTGTCGGCACCAGAGGATTCTCTGCACCTACCCATTTCTTCTTGCGTTCAGGTCCCAGGTCGATAGGAAGCTGGAGAAGGGTTTAGTAGGAAAATCCTCTTTTTGGCCCTTGCTAGTATTGCTGTCTGAAGGTTCACACTAGAACAAAGCATCAGTAAGAAGGCTCATCTGATGAACACCCCGGCACCCTAACGGGTTCTAGCAGCCGCTTTTTAATCCGAGGGGGAGGTTTCATTCTAGTTCACACCTCCGAATGTTATAGATAGACAGATTTATCTTAATAGGAGGGATATGTGTTGGCATAGACACAGTCTGAGCTTCGATGGAAATTGGACCCGCCTCCTCAAAATACCTCTGGTCTCCTCATTACATAACACTCCATTCCAAAACCTCTGATTAACATCTTTCCACTTCTTAAGTGGAATGTATAAAAAGGAGAGTTACTAAGATTATTTCCCTAAACCCTCACATCCTCCAGTGTGACTCATCCACTGAAGACCACCTCCCCCCCACCCGATACTGTCCACTATATCTTCTGCAGACGCTCAGCAGCCTACAGCACCGATGCCAGTGCGGAAACGATCACCTTCCTGGATATCCCCAGTTAAACATACAAATAAAAGACCCCATGTGAGAAGCTCACAAGGTCATTTACTTATCAGTCATTCATTAGAATTAGATACTTATTCTGACATTGCTGCCTTTGTGACACATGCCTTCCTATGCATGGCCCCACGCACCTTTCCACTCGTCTGAACTCACCTGCACAGAGAGGCTGCCTACAAGAGGGTGGAAATGAACCTCAGTGGCAAGCTCCCCTCCGGGGCCACATCTGAAATCACCACACAATAAATCGGTCTCGATGAATCTGGCTGTACAAAAAAACCCGTTTTGATGATCCACTGCCCCCGTCAATTTCTAGGATTCTTCCAACTTCTAGAATCATTACCAATTATGTGGCAATGTCCGGAGGGTAGTCTGGTAAGGTTTTGGAAATCTAGGCCAAACTTCAGGAAAAAAGTCAGGTAAATCAGAGTTAAGTTTGACTCTATTCTCTGCCCTATTCAGTGGGAACAATGCTTGTTCTCTTCCTTGAAGTCTCTATATCAGGGGTCCTCAAACTATGGCCCGCAGGCCACATGCATCCCATTGAGGACATTTATTCAGCCCGCTGGGTGTTTTTGCCATCGTTCTCTTCCGGGCCCGCAGTGAATTTGTTCATATGTGTTTTTTTTTTTTTTATAGCCCAGCCCTCCAATGATCTGAGGGAACTGGGCCCCTGTTTAAAAAGCTTGAGGACCCCTGTGTCTATACTGTCATAAAACCCAACTATCAAAAATAGCCAGAAAAAGAAACTTCTTGCATCTTATAAGTAGAAAAGAATATGCCTTCCTCATTATCTTATAGTTAGATGGTAATAAGTCAAGGTCATTTATGCCATTCAAGACAAAAGCAATCCTTGTAATTCATATTGTGAATAATTCTTTCATTCAAAGGAATTCAGTAGCTAATTTGCTGTGGAAGAAGTACAACCACAATGCTCCTTAGCATTGAGGATGGAGAGACTGTGTCTCACGTACTTTGGATAAATTTTCAGGAGGGACCAGTACGTAGGGAAGAATGTCAGGGTCAGGGTTCCCAATGAAAGGAACAGACACAGTGACTGCAACATTAGGCTCAACTAAAGGGAAGATGATGCAGATGTCTCAAGATGGGAATGTGTTTACTTCTGTTCTATTGTGAGGCTGCTATGAAGAATCCACTCAATGACACCTGTGGCAGTTACGTCATCTGCTGTCAACTGGAGTGGGGGGAGGTGGAATCTAGCTTCTCAACTAGGTCATAGTCAATCATGCCTCTGTGTAGACATGGCTTCCTCCTGAGGATTTTGGGGACTCCTGCCTTCCTTCCTGGAGATAGGACACACACTCTCTCTGCTTTACATTCCAATGACAAGCCGGATAGGGCTACGCTGATGGAGCCGGAAGCCCTGCAGTTGAAGGAACCACATGGAGACCCCTGCCAGAGCTAAGATTCTTCCACGGCCACTGGACCCATAAGACTTTCCATCCACTGACCTGTGATCTTCCTACATTTGGCATCATTGTGCAGTGTGAGTCTGAAGAGGAAATAGGTTGCTATCAGACATAGGGGCTAATATCAAACTTATGGACTTGATCTGGACTGGGCTGGGACGTTTTCTCAATATACAATTGCTCTTATGTATAAAGTTTCTTCTTACACACATGAGTGTCTATGAAGTTGTTTCCCTAGTCCACCCAGACTAGCAGAGCACCCAACAATAGTAAAGAAGTCCTGATGGTGCAACATTTAAGCACTCAGCTACTAATCAAAAGGTTGGTGGTTCAAACCTTCACAGATGCTCCAGAGAGAAAGACTTGATTGTGGATGATCCACTCTTAGGAAGACTGCCGCCAAAAAAAATACATCCAAGTTGTCTTACTATGCTTCCTGGGTTGCTATGTGTTAAAAGTTGCCTTGGTGGCAACCGCCACTAACATGGGCTCTTCGATAAAAGACCTCTAGGGACCTATTTGCCTGAAATGTAGCTATCAATATGTAGTTCAAGGAAGCATGTGCTTACAAATGACTTAGATTGAGTCCTGCCTCTGTCTTCCTGGACTTCCACTTCATCATGGGTAAAGTGAAGGCACTGGGCCAAATGAACAGCTCAGGACCGTCTACACATAAAAAGTCAGCAGCTATCACACAGTCTACAAACTTCAACACATTTTCCATACAAAACACTTGCTGCTGATTAGAAAAGTTCCCCAGGAGAGTAAAACCCAGAAGACCAGCATCATTCTGTCCTGTTACCGAGGCAACCTAGCAAACTAGCCCAACTCTGTCTAAATGACGGTTGCAAGAGACTGTAACAGGCACACATCATCCGGTGAAATGAAGACGCTCGAGTACTTTCATGAGATGCTGGCTGGCCTCGTGGGAAAGTGCCCTCCTTGAAAATAACTTTAAAAACATTGTTTACACTGACTGGTAAGAGGCAAGGGTAAAAGGGGGAAGAACCTGAATGATCAATGAAGCTTCAAGTTTTCACGTGGGTTTTGGAAGACCTGGTCTCCGCCACACCACCTGTCTCCACCATTGTTTTAGCGAGCTGCGGAAACTGGAGCCTAGAGAGGGAAAAGTGACTCGCTCAAGGCTACATCACAGGACACACAAGACCAGGCGCCAATTCGGAAGTGCCAGCGTAGGGGCTTTCCCTGTTCATACAGGTGGCTTTTGTAGAAGAGAGAGACCAGCTTATAATGCTTGAAGAAGCCACCCTCAGCACTAGCTAAATTCTAATCAAGTGCAACAGAGAAGTAGACACGGGGGTCCCAGAGAGGCCCCTGCTCTGGATAAAGGGGACACTGGAGGCCCTGGTAGACTGGCCAATCGCATTAATGGGGAGACAAATATGCCACGCGAAGGAAGCTGCTGAAATCATCATCACCAGTATTCAACTTCCAAATCACTTAAATACCTTTTCACAAATTTATGTTTGTGCTAAACTAAACCATTAGGGGCGGTATATAAAAAACAGTTACTAAGCTGTAAGATACCGAGCAAACTTTCGAACGCCACAGGGTCTTGTTATTTCTCATCTGTAAAAGGTGTCATTCTGAGAGTCACAGTTATCATGCACGTACACAGCCTGGCGTGATGCTCGGGACCCACAGGGCATTTCATGCAGCCACATCACTGAAGAAATGGGGCTCAAGAACATTTTCACTCTTAGTTACACTCTCCCAGATTCAGATGTGCAAACTTGCACTTTTAAAAGAGAAAGAAATCCAGCTACGAGATGGACCGTTGGTGGGTCCCTAGAATGCACAAGGCATTGCATTTGATATTCTTACTTTTATTGCTGTATTTCATCTGCAACCCAAACCTCTGTTAGAGGAAGTCTTTTCAATCCTCTTTTTTTTGCTGAAGACCCAGAGGCCAAGAAAGGTGCCAAAGAAACAGAAAAGGTGAACTTCAGTCAAATTAAAACCAAGCCACCAGGCTATTGACAATTTCCTCTGGCCTAGGAGCCAAGCTGCCAAGCCTCTAATGGCCCTCAAAAGGGTCCATCTTCTTGAACCAAATGCTCAAAAAGCAGGGTTTATCTAGAACCCACTCAGGTGCACTGAGTTATAATTCATTCTAGGAGGGAGAAGATACAGATGATAACCAAACTAGCCTGAAATTTTAAGTCGGCCACACCGTTTCCTTCCGTGAAGGGCAGTGTTCCTTTGTGAAAAGTTCTGCCAGATCACAAAGTCCACAGATAAATTCTGGAAGTCCAGTGACGGCACATGGCGAATGTGACACTGCTCCAAGATCAGAGGAGGAGGGAGGGAGGGAGGGAGGTCGGAAGGGGAGAGAGGGTACTTACACTTATGTCAAGACTACAAAGGCTGACAGCATCCTCATCTTGGGTACTCTGCTTCCGTTTTCGCTGCAAAACAAACAAATAAAGTTCAAATGTAAATAGAGGTTATGGCTTCGACTAAAGAAAGAAAGAGAAAGCAATCATGCAGCATAAACAATCCTTATCACTTCCGCCATGCTGTCCCAAACCATGCTACATAAAGGGACATTTCCGGAAAGATCTGGGAAGTTATGGGAAACTGGGAAACTCGGGGATCAATGGAATGTGTTCTCTTCATTCTTGCTGCGCCAGTCCCTTTCTTTGTTGTTGAAGCCTGCCTATACCAAGGGCCGAGACATGGAGACACAAATTCAGATTCTGCCTAGCCTGGAGGAAGAGTCTTTCAAGATTTTAATTTCGATTCACTTACAGATATGCTATTTTTAGATCTCTTTTGTACTTGGATAATTCTAATTTGTTTTGGACCTCTGGTACCGACGAAATCATAGAACTAGAAGGCTGGAGGGAACAGGAGCCACCTTTTTTTTTTTAATTTTCTATATTATAGTTATAGAAATTGAGAACAATCATGGCTCCAACTGAAGGTACTGTCATTTGAAATGAATTTCTGACACGCGAAGTGGCACCTTAGATTTCAAAACACAAAGATCCACATACATGACAAAACTACTTCTCTTTATAAGCTGGAAAGAACCTCTATCTACATCCACACTAAACTCATCAAAAGGTAAAGTTAAAAAAAAAAAAGTCAAGTTCCCCTTTCTTTCTCCGCAACTCAACCAACCTGCTATTTTCTTGCTATTGTTAGGTGCTAGGTCAGGTCAGGTCTGACCCATAGAGACCTCATGCCCAACAGAACAAATCACGGCCCAGTGCTGTGCCACCCGCACAATCGTCCCTAAGCTTCAGCCCCTTGCTGCCGCCACTGTGTCCCTCCATCCATCTCAATGAGGGCCGTGCTCTCTTTCGCTGGCCTCTGTTTCACCGAGGATGGAGTCCTTCTCCAGGGATTGGTCTCTCCTGACAAGGCTGATGCACACGAGAGGGAAGCTCACTGTCTTTGCCTCCAAGGAGCATGCTGGCCAGACTGCTCCAAGACGGGCTTGGGTGTTCTTTTGGCAGTCCAGTATTCTTCATCATTTTGCAATCGTATGGATTCGTTTCCCGTCTTCCTTAGTCAATGTCCAACCTTCACATGCATCGTAGGTGCATGACATATGGTGGCCCTGTTACTTGCACCCAAGTCTGTAGGTGCCACAGGGGTGGGTGCGCTCCTACCTGGATTGTCAGATTACGGGATCCTGTGGCATTCCAATTCCACTCCTCGGACTTAGTGACAGTGCCCATATGACATTTTGAATCGTAGTCTGTTATCCCTGTAACAACCACTCATCTGTCAGTTTTGTCCGACTGTGGTGGCTTGCTGTAATCCTGAAAGCCCCACCCTGGCGGACAGGTTTCATGGTGGATAGGTTGCAGCTGACTTTCCATTCTAGAACAGACTAGGAAGAAAGACCCGGTGTTTCCCCTCCAGGAATTAGCCTATGAAAATTGTGGGACTCGCAAGAGAAAAAGACATCGTGCCAGAATTGATGGGAAGGCACCCCAAGACACGCGAGCCACAGGGAGGGCATTAGCATGATGGAGACAGGCACAGTACCAGGCACTGCCTTGAAGGTAACAGGCAGCAGCCCCCACAGGCCCACGTTGGGGACGGAGAGGGAGTAACAGGCACACAGCTCTCTCCAGACCCGCTCAGCAGGTCACAGCGTCACCCTGGAGCTTCCCCACACCTCGCTTCACTCCTGCAATGCTCTGTTCCACTCCCCGAGTGTCAAATCCCAAAGACAAATGTCTGCTCATTCCCCTTTTAATTAAATCAGGACCAGTTAATCTCAGTTAGAATGATCTCCTTAAGAAGCTCCATGTTTCCAAAGTAAGAGCCGGGTGACTTGTCAGAGGGGATTTTCTTTCTTTCTTTCTTTCTTTTTGTTCTTTCACGCAAAACATTTATTTATTTATTACATTTAGTCATAGCTGCATTACGGATTCTTTATTTATACAATGTATTTTTTTAATCATTTTATTGGGGGCTCATACAACTCTTATCACAATACACACAGACAGCCATTGTGTCAAGCACTTTTATACACTTGTTTCCCTCATCCTTCTCACAACACTTGCTTTTCCACTTGAGCCCCTGGTATCAGCTCCTCATTTTCCCCCTCCCTCCCCGCTTCCCCCTCCCCCTGATCATTGATAAATTATTATTGTTTTGTCATGTCTCACACCATCCGGCGTCTCTCCTCCCCCACTTCTCCGCTGTCCGTCACGGATGGGAATGGACCACGGTTTGCCACAAAGAGCGAGCCTGAAACACAGACTCTGGGCCCAGCACAAACACGTCACCGTGCTCTGCACACTTCTCTCCATCCACCCACTCGGCATGTGCAAAGCCCTGTGTTGGGACCTGCACATGTCCCCAAATGAGCTATGTCTGCTCCCTGCCCATGAACTGGGGTTAAGTGAGAAAACAAAAGCAATGACAGACTGTGGTCTACGCTGGAAGGAGTCAGAGGCAGCGCCGAGGCTAGCAGCAGAGGGTCACTGTAGAGCCCATGTGATTTCCTTGTGTTTTCTGGTCTGGTGTGTCACGCTCACATCCCCCATGCTAACAACCACAAAGTGGCAACTCTTAAGTTTTCGAGAAACTTGTCCTTTCCAACAATTACCCACCTGAGCATGGGCAGAAGAAAGACAGCAGAGGGATCAAGTCCCTCAGCCAGGTGGGGCTGGTCAGCCCAGGAAATGAAGGGTGTGCAGGTGAGACACACTACACAGTCCACTCAAGAAACAGAAACGTCCAGTGTCCCCGAATGGCAGGGAGCAGAGCTCATGGCGACAACGGAAAGACTGGCTAGCTCATGAGAGCAATCAGCACCTGGAAACAGCCAGGTGAGCATCTCAGATGGCAGCAAGGGACGGCTGCCAAAACCCTGCAGAGAAACCACCAGACTGACGGTAATGGCACCGACAACCTGGGGAGCCCTCTGACACTGTGGGTTCGTCATGAGGCTGCTGACTCTGGGCTCAAACCCAAATCAGCCATGCTGCAGGAAAAGGATGGTGCTGTCTGTTCCTATGGACGACTTAGAGTCTCAGAAACCATATACAGCTGTGCTTCTCAACCTTCTTAATGCCGTGGCCCTTTAATACAGTCCCTCACGTTGGGGTGACTCCCTTCCCAATCATTATTTCCTGTTGCTACTTCATCACTGTAATTTTGCTACTGTTATGAATCAGGCAATCCCTGGGAAAGGGGTCTTGGTACACAGAGTAGCTGTGGGTCCCAATGGACCTGGCTTTAACTCCCATCGACTGGCCCCCAGGTGCCCCATCAGTGGGGGCTTACACACTGCTGTGATTCAGAAGGGGTTGCAGCAGCAAAGTTTCCGGATGAAGACAGACGGATCAGGAAGAAAGGGTGGAAAATCTGCTTCCTCCCAAATCAGCCATTGAAAATCCATGAACCATTTTTCTTGGGTGTTACCTCAACAGCAACCAGGCACCATGTCTGTCAGAGCTACCTCCTGGTATGCACGGATGCTTTTGACCTTCCCTGTGTCCTCCAGACTCCACACTTAGGGACTCTTAGCGAGTCTGTAGGACAGGGTAAAACCGCCCTTGTGGCTTTTGGAGACTGCCACTCTTTACGGGAGGAGGAAGCGTCATCTGCTTTCCCGCACCTGCATGCTAGGAAAGACACAACTAGAGCTGCCTTCACTTTACCGAGCAGGAGATAGAGACATAGAGATGGGGAGGGGTTCCCCAAGAGTCCATAAGTACAGAACTTGGACACGAACCCAGGTCTGTCTGGCTCTAAGCGCTGTGTTTTCCCAGGCCACCCTGTCCCAGAGTCTCCGCAGGTCGTCTATAGCTGCAGGGAAGGTATACAATGTGTTGAGCATGAAGAATTAGAGGGCTGAAAGACCACGGCACATCTGTGGAGACTAGTAAATTTTGAAAGAAAATCTCGAGTAGTAAGGATTATTACTTCCTACTGTCAGGTTGGCTAGGAAACAAACCAAGTCACTGCCATTTTACAGGTAATCCCCAACTTAGATCGGGGTTCCATCCCAACAATTCCAGAGCAGGTTGATTCTGTTAAAAAGGGATACCTCGCTTTCCCATTAGTATTGCCTTGTTATTGTCAATATCTTTATAAATCCATTCTTAATCTGTCTTGGGGGTTGGGAACATTGTATATAAGCTTACAGGTATATGTTCATGTATACACATATAAAAATACACAAATATATTTTTTAAAAGAGCCAGATGGTCCTATGTGTGATTTGCTATAATTCAAATACATCAGAACTTGGGGACCACCGGTAGTTCCTCTTGTGCATCCAGGTGCTCTGGGACAGGGGCACTGCCCAGGTAGGAAGCACTCTGCAGGCAAATTCTCTGCATTGACACATTGGTGTGACAGATTCACAGCCAACTGGAGAAACCACAGACTAACCCTGTCGTTGTTGTCGAATATGCTGAAGCAAAGGCACAACCCACGTCCCTTTCCATCAAGAAGAGAAAGTAACTTTGGGGAAACCCACTTTTTGTTCTCCGATTGGAGGGCACGACTGCAAACACCCAGTGCCTCCAATAGTGGCAGGCCAATGACTAAACCCTGAATGGGTGACTAAGTCAAAGAATGAATTACGGAGACCAGAGTTCTTGAGGTAACACCCTTCCTCTCCACTAACCACCTGGCCATCAAGAGTAAATCAACCTCCCCCCCCAAAGTCAAGGTCATTGAAGGATGACATTCTTCAGCCTCAACTTCCCTGGGCAAATTAAAACCTACCATTTCAAGCAAAGCTTCTTACTTTTCAAACAAGAGCTCTGCCCCACCCCCCACCTTTACCAGTGAGGCAGCTATTTCCCTGATAAAGCTCACACATGATAACGGAACTCACAGCAGGGCAGACAACCGGTTAAGCAGGGTCTTGGTGGCTTCTACTCTCGGGAACGTGAAACGTGGGCGCTTTTCAAGGGTGGGGTGCATCGTGGCCAACGAGTCGTGTGTGCACTGCCCAGGGCAAGAGCATGGGGGACTCAGCCTCCGTGGGTGGGGACAACGTAGTCCGAGCCTGGTAACACGACAGAAGGAAGTGCTAGGAAAGGGAACAGCAGCTGAACCAAACCAGACCAGCCGCTGCCAACTTGATTCCGATTCATGGCTGCTCCAGGAGGGTCAGAAGTGCACTGGCTGCACAGCGACAGCACACCGCCCATCGGTCACCCCTCTTCGTGGATCACAACAGTGGTCAGCAACGGAGCGGGGGTTCAGTAAGCATGGTGTTCCTTTTACAGGCAGAGCTGCTGCACCGACTTGTTTAGGGCACGGAGTTTGTAAGCCCCGGAGAAGGGACTGCGGCTAGGTCCGCCTGACTCCCAGCCCACAGACCTGGCTGCTACACAAGACTGCTTCTCTTTGAATCTTGTTTTTAAATACATGGTTTGCTTTAAAATGATAGTTCTCAAAGAGCTCAGAAGGAATTTACGCATAGATGAGACACCTGAGTTCAAAGCCTAGCTCCACCACTCTCTCCTTGTGGGGACCCAAGACACGTCAGTTGTTTACCGCCCCCCGATTCACACAACAAACATCTCTTCAGGATCTACTATGTGCCAGGCAGGTTCCAAGTACCCAAATTTGAAAACCACACTCCCTGCCACGGTGTCGAGACCGATCCTGGTATGACCCTTTGGCACCAGGCAGAACAGCACTGGGTGGGTGTTCCAGACTGAAACGCTTTCCTGTTGTGATTGATTAGGCGACAGCGACGCAGTTTCAACTCCTGGGGACCCTCAGTACAACTGCACAACCACCACCAGCTCTGGCCCTTCTCCTCATTGTTCTCATAGTAGAGCCACTGCTGGAGCCACCGTGTCAATCCTTCTTGTCAGGACCTTCCTTCTGGCTGCTCCTCTACCCTGTCAAACACAAGGCGCTTCTCCCAAGAACATGTCCAAAGTACTTGAGCGGAAATATTGCCCAACGGGCCCCTGAGGGACATCTGGCTGTCCTTCTCCCAAGACAGATCTGTTTGTTCTCTTAGCAGTCGTAGTACTTTCAATATGACTCATCAGCACACCATAGTCCAAATGCATCGATTCTTCTTTGATCTTCCTCATTCAACGTGCGCGTGCGTGTGAGGCGATGGAAAATACCATGGAGGAGTCAGGAGCACCTGAGTCCTCAAAGTAGCACCCTTGCCTTTTGACATTTGAAGGAAGTCTGCTGTCACTCTTCACAGGAGCAGAAAGCCTCATTTGTCTCCTGAGAACCAACTGGTGGTTTCAAACGGCTGACCCCGTGAGGAGCAGCCCAGCACATCGGCCTCTATGCCACCGGGGGTTTATAGTTTTAGATGCAAGGTGTAGTGGTGTCTGTAAAACACTTCTCTCAGCCTTGGTTTCTCCTTCAGAGACTCATTTCAAACTATTTTTAACATGGACAGGCATATGGTAAGAATCGTTAAGGGGCGGGGGTGGACAGATATTATCGCCGTTATGATGGCAGAGTGGAAGGTCAGGGAAGGCGAGGGGCCCGCGGGTGAGATGGGCAGACACCAGAGCCACAACAGTGGGCTCAAAGATGCCACTGAACAGGCAGATGATGCAGCCAGGCTGGGTTTCTTCCTGGTATACTTGGAGACATCACGCATCCGAGTCGACTTAATGGCAACTAACAATATAACATTATCAATACCGTGGTCATTGCCACACTTGGGTGTTAGTGTGGAAGGATGAGAGACCTGGAGCGCAGGTCACGCAGGCTGATAGACGGATGCGCCCTGAACCCCTTCCGCCGCGTCTGCAGCGTGCAGCTCCCACTGCTCTCACCGAGATGGGGACAGATGCAAAGCCTGACTTAACTGTAAATTGAATTGATTAGAGTCGGCCCAGCCCTGTTACTTAATCACCAGGCCTTTCTCTTTAATAACCAGGTGACCAGAGGAGCAGCCTCGTGCTGACGGAGAGAGCGCAGCTCCCGATTTGGTGGCAAATCATCCCTGATGAGTTGTGTGTAATTATTAAATTCAAACCAGAGCCTGAATCTTTTTCATGTATCTCTGCTGGCAAACAGCTCCGGCGGCTTCAGAGGCTTTGGATGCCTGGTCTTTCGTCTGTGTCTCCCTCAGGGGCGAGATGAGCAGAAGGCTCTCAGACTCCTGTCCTCGCTCTGAGCTAGAATCAGACTCTAAATTCACGTTGCAACAGGGAGAGGACCTAGGTTTTGTTTCTCTCTAGGTTCTCCAGGGATGAGCAGGAAGGTTGGGAGAGGGGACCTTTAAACTCCATTGTGTTTTTTTTTCCCTCACCTGTTCCTAATATTTTATTGGTCACCTTAGGCCTATACCCTGGTGGATGGACATCTGAAAGGGGGGTGGGGTGGTTTTCACCCCTCATTAGCAACCAAGGGCATGAGAAGACCGTAGGCCAGTCCTCCAAGGTCCTATATGAGGGCGTTTCAAGGGGGCAGGCTGGGTCAGCACAGGTGGGAAGAGAATACTCAAACTTGTCCCCTGTCAGCACCTCTAGTTGTGCTTGGAGAAGTATACCCCTTGCTGTCGTCCACGCTGGGCTTGATAGTGTCACTGCCTGGCTTCCAGTCAGCGGCACATACTGCCCCATGCTTATCCGTGTCCTGGAAAGCCTGGACCAGCCTCAGAGCCCCGTTCACGGAGCGCCCCACAGGCAGGTCATCGACTGTGATGTGATGATAAAGAGGCCCCTGTAAGCGATGCCTTCACCTTGCTTCAGCACACCAAAGTCATGGGACAAACTTCTGATCACATCAGCCAGCAGGGGGATGGATATTCAGGGGACCCGAGCCTCCCTCCTTCTGGGGAGTGTTGACCCAAGCCAGGTGGGGGGACTGGGAGTCCACGGAGACACCCAGCACCTCGAAGTCCAGCTTTCGGAAGTCATCAGAGTGCTCGCTGAAAGCAACAATCTCCGTGGGGCATACGAAGTGAAGTCCAGAGGGAGGAAAAAAGCACCACGTGCATCCTGCTGTAGTCCTTGAAGGTCCGTCCACCGAGGCCGTGGTCTGGGAGTTGGGGGCGGGCTTTCTGAGGTGTGCGTTACCGGAGGCCATCACTGCATGGGCGAGGGCCAAATGTAGGGACAGGCAGAAGCGCGGACTCAGGTTCTCTGCGTCCTAAACGTCATTCTTAAGGCACTGCTTTGTATCTTCTTCTCCCAGGTTAAGAAGAGCCCTCTCTGTCCAGCTCCCAGGGTCCTTCTGAATAGACCCCAATGTGTTAGCAGGGCAGGGAACCTGGAAATCACGGTGCTCTCTGGGTGATTCATAAAATCAAGTTCAGCGATGGAACACGCAGTCTCGTGCTCGGCCACCATAGTGACTTTGGAGATGCCAGGAGGACTCTGGAGTCAGAGGTGGTGGAGCACCTTCTTGTTGTGCCATTTATCTGTCGGAACTGGAAGCACCACCACCTCACCTCTGAACCTTCACTTCTTCATCTAGCAAATGAAGATAAAAATAGCAATCTGCACCTAGAATGATGACAGTCTTGGGAACCCAATAGTGCAGTTCTACTTTGTCCTATAGCGTCTCTGTGAATTAGAATCAGCCCGATGACAACGACACTGTCTGGTTTTGTTTTAAACGCTCCTTATCTCCTCGGGATCATGCCTGGGGTAAAGCCATCAGTGTTTGTAAGGAGCCGGGTACGGAGTAACTGCTCAAATAGATACTAACTATCGTTAGTTATGAGAGCAAGAGTAGCAGTCATAGCAAGTATAGGAGGCACCAGCGGACAAAAAACAGTATGTGGAGAAAATACTTAAAGCATACAAACACCTACTCATTAACTTAATTTCAGAAAACTAGGGAAGCTCTTATTACTCATGTCAGTTACTGAATACCTAGCCCCAAGTTTGTTCAGATTTGAATAATAAAAAAGGAAGAGAGAGATTACGGGATGAGTTTGGGCTGTAGTGCAGGAGGGCCATATTGATTACCAAGTGAACTGCCGGAAGAAAGAACAAGCAAGTCTTAGAGGAAAACCAACCCGAATGTGATCAGTAGGTTTGTTGTGCCAACAGGGCGAAAGAAGACAGGTAGGTTTGTTGTGGCAACATGGCCAATGATCACATGTGAGATCAATGGAAGGGTGGAGATATAAATGGCTCACTGCCCTTTGTCTCTTGCTCTTGGGTCTTTGAACCAGTCGGCTGCCTTGCTTGTCCTGTGCCTTGATTTCCAAGCTACACTCCCCCAAAGGACACCTAATCTGTGGACTGTGTCGCTGTGAGTTAAGGTTCCTTCAAGCCCTGCTTCGCCACTCTCCTGGAATATAACTTTTTTGAGCTGGGGACTGTCAGACTCTGTCATCGGGCTGACTGTTGGTGAACTGCCTTGCTGTTTAGCCTGGATAGCCTGAATTGTTCTACAAGACTACTCAGTGGCTCTCAAGATTCTAAGGACTGCCAGTGTATTAGCTGTCTCATGTAAGTGAGTTGCACCGAGCCATTTGTACTGCTTTATAGATTAGTTAACTGTTTATTTCTCATGTTAGATATCTTTCTATCTCTATATAGATACAGATATACACACAATTATTAATGTCCTGGTTTTGTTTCTCTATAGAACCCTATCTAACCCAGAGAATGTTCTTTAGAAGCAAGAATGCCTTTCTACAAGCTGGGGAGTTCATGCCATCAGCGTCACCCTCAACATGGATTGACAGTGGTGATAAGGCCCCCAGCTTCCAAAAGCTTGGTGCGAGCACTCTGAGGTCTTGTGGAGCCAAGTTGATCTTACAACTGATTTGCTTTGGGAGTATAAGAAAATACTAGTCTGGGTCTCTCTACTCAGAGTGTCTAGATTGATTGGCCATGGGCATGGCATGAACATCAAGGATTTTTGAAAGCTCCCCTGGTGATGCTACAGTATAGCAACATTTGAGAACCACGGCCATGTCTTCTAGTCAACCAGAAGTCTTTGGCAAGATGGTGTCCCAATTGCCCACAGAAGTAACATGCTCACAATCACAACCTGTATGGCTTCCCCAGGAGCTCTGTTGGCACAGTGTATTCAACAGTAGCCTGCTAACCACACAGGCAGTTGTTCAAACCCAACAGGAGCTCCAAGAGAGAAAGATGAGGCTGTCTGTTCCTATAAACACTTACAGACCTGCCCAAACGGTCCTACTCTATACCATAGGATCGTTATGGCTTGGAAGTGACTTGATAGCAGTGAGTATAGTACATTGGCGACCTTTCCTTCTCTCCTCGCTACTACTGGAATCAGCTGTCAAATAACCATCTGCACTTGAATACGTACATCAAGGTCTGCTACTGGGGAAGAGAACCCATGACCAGTTTAGAAGACCCGCTTCTAAAATAGACATAT
The DNA here is from genome assembly GCA_004026705.1 of Nesogale talazaci. Lineage (NCBI taxonomy): Eukaryota > Metazoa > Chordata > Mammalia > Afrosoricida > Tenrecidae > Nesogale > Nesogale talazaci. The sequence goes on from PVJH01011336.1 coordinate 27,916, forward strand.
ATTGGAAGGCACATGAAGCCCCAGACAAACATAGTCCAACAGCCATATTACAAAGGGTTCTTCAAACAGTTCATGAGAAATTCCACAATCTTTTCATCCCACATCCCCACAAACTTTGTGAAGCCCCTGGCTTTGTGCGGTGACACAAGAATAGAAGGCTAACCCAGAAAACCTTTAAAAGAGAGGGTTGGGCAGAAGGGTCAAGGTGCATGATCGCCACACCAGTCTTCCCGCCCCAGAGGCGCCCGAAGGGCTGGTTGAGTCCTCTCAGTTGATGAGATGGGAGGTCAGTGCCGTCACAATGACTGCTTCTCCCAGCTTCCGAGTCTAGCCACCGCCCTCCTCCTCTTGAAGGGCGGGATTTCAGTAAGCCTGAGTGGGGCATTGTCATCATTTGATGGCTCATTAGAGAGTCCAGTTTTCATGGCTAACCAGGAGGGCCAGCTCCCTGTCCCACCACAGACTTTTCCATATCCCTAAGTCCCTGGATACTGCAAATGATTCACTTGCTTAGTGGCTAACCAAATGGTTTGAGGTTTTGCTTTGGAAGAAAGGTCTATTGACCTACTTCTGAAAATCATCCACGGACTCAACAGTTCAACTTGAACAAGCAGGGGATCACCATGGCAGGAAGCACTCATGGCGACCCTATCAGAGTGACCCCCTCAGGTTTTCAAGGCTAACGTTTTCACAGATACAGAAAGCCACCTCTTGTGGCTTAACCCCTAATTTCCCAGTGAGCAACTCATCACCCCCGCCCCCCAAAAGCAATATAGATCTATTGTCGGGTTTTAATATTGTTCCTGAAAATGTTGGCTCCAGAGGCCAGTGGACTTTCAGGAGCCACCGTGGATGACCCGCATGACAAAGGCACAAGGACAGCTAGCCCTTAGCTTCCTGCCCAGCCAGTCCCATTCAGCATGAAATAGGCAACTCGAGAACGCTGTGGGCTACCATCTGCAGAGGAGCAAGAACAATACTGCAAGAGGCAGTACTAGTCTTGATGTGGAGTCTGGGAGGATGTGAGCGGTGATTAGAGGGACATTTCCCTCGTGCAGCTGTCTCTGCATGTGATGGAGGGGCTCACCACAACCCCAATTACAGGGAGGGAGACAGCAGCCCCCAAACACCGGGACCCACAGGTATTCCAGCCTCTCTTCTTCGGGGCCGCCAGCATGTCCTGTCAAGTGTCGAGTAAAAAGCAAAAGTTGTGGTAAGCCCCACGGGGGCTGCCGGGAAGTGGGGGCATACTTTGTGCTACCTTTCCTAATGCTACCTCTCTGCTTCAAAGCCCATCCCGATCACTTCTCTCCTGAAGTCTGAAACCAAGGCCTAGAGTTTTACGGGATCAAAGCATCTTTATCCAGCATTTAATCTCTCTCCCAGGGCATCTGTGTTTCACTAAAAATAAAAATACCTTAAGTAAACTCACGTTCACATTTCTCAGGCCTAACCCAGAATTCAGAGAGCCCCCCAAAACGCTTGCTAGCTTGCACACACGAACAAATAGATCCGTCTGGCGAAGTTCTCTTTAGGAAATCTCACACACCAAGAAGGGCTTCCCATAAGGTGTCCTGTTTGACCACAGAGCCCACGATATCCCTGGCTGGAGCTTGACAATAGAAAGCCAAGAACAACAGGCCTCACCTATGTGGGCGCAGGTATTTTGTGGAGCACCTACTATGTGCTGGATGCTGCCTTCCCCCCTCTCCCCCGTGCTGTACAGTTCTTGCTTTCAGGAAGATGGGAGCTGGTACGTCTTCTCTCAGGGCCACTGTCACTAACGGCTTCAGGCCCCTCCTTCTACCCGAGGGGACAAAAACGATACACCAGGAAGCAAATCTGCACACTACGTTTAGAGTGCGCCCGGGGTTACGACAGTAAAGTGAAAGTCTGCCGGCGGAGAAGTGGAGAGACAGGTCAGGGAAGGCTTCCTGTAAGAGGGGCGTTTGCGACGGGACACAACCACACAGCCGTGAGGGTGCGCACACAGGGAGGAGAGCCCCGGAAAGCCTTTGCGAGAGGTGATCCCAGGGAGGAAGGTGGCGTGTGGAAGCGAGAAGGCGAAAAGAGGAAGAGATCCGCAGGTTACAGCTGTGGACGGCTGGGGAGCCCCCTCCCCCGAAAGATTTCTACACCTCCAGGGTGCGAGGGAGCCGGAGCTTTGAATGCACCACCTCCTGTCTTTGCCCCATGGAAGGCAGCTCCCCTGAGGGTTGACGCCCTTGGCCAGAAACACCCTTAGGTAGGATACAAGCACGGGCGACGGAGTAGGTGACAGCTGGAGAGGCAAGACCACAGGGCGGCAGAGTCTTCCACAATGAGTAGGAGACGTGATCACATCTTCAAGTCATTGTCCCACTTGCAACCACCCGGGGCCCCCGCCCCTCAAGGCCATCCCCCTAAGGGCAGTGTTTCGTCCCGTTATGAGCAGGGTGGCTATGAGTGGGAACCTGATGGCACCAGCATCACCGCTTACTGACATCCCCCCGCCTCCCCTGCTGGAGGTGGAGAGGCTCACGCAAGAGCCTCCAGCTAGAACGCAGTAATATGGCCCTCTCAGTGTCTATTTCTTTTGATAGCCACACTCCCTCTGTGGCCAGGACTGAAGGCTAGATTCTGTTTCTCGCCATGTGTTAGTCCGAGACAAGACTAGAGAAACAAATTCATAGACACGCATATGGATATAAGGGTAAGGTTTATAGACAAGAGGAATGGAACACCAAGAAAGCATCCTAGCCCAGTCCAGTTCAAAGTCATAAGTCCGATACTAGCCCACATGCCCGTCACCAGGCCAGTGGTGCAGAGTCCCAGCACTGGCAGGGTTCTCCCCATGACTCCTCGCTTCCAGGGCTCAGGGCCCATCAGCAGCATCCAGTGGTGGTAGAAGCAAATCTGCGCTGGCAGGGGTCTCCACGGGGCTTCTTCAGCTTCAGAGGTCTGGCTCCATCAGGGCAAGGCCATGTGGCTTCTCCTCCGGCTCCTCCAGCTCCGCAGACGCTGCCATCTTGTCCTCTCCATAGTTCATTGTCTTGGAGACTGACTCCCAACAACCGGAGAGATGGCCTCTCATCTCCACGAGGGAAATACCGCGAGATTTCCCAGAAGTCTCAGGAGAAAGCCATGCCCGCACAGAGGCCTCATTGGCTACTCAATGGATGTCTCCCGCTTAACAAGCCAGACTCCACCCCTACATCCCAATCATGAAATTGGTCTAACGAATACACAACCGCCACACATCATGCTATAAACTTTCCAGAAACACCATTGGCATGGCAGCACTGTTTACAACTGCCAGAAGATGGACACTACATCAACGGACACAACCAAAGAAGGGAGCCATAGAATGTGGTGTGTGTGCGTCCAAGAGGAGCCAGGCGGGTGCGGGGGCTCTGTGCCGGCCTCAGCCGTTCTAAACCACCCACTGCTCTGTGGGAAAGACGAGGCTGTCTATTCTTATAAAGATCTAGGGCTCAGAAACCCACAAGGGCAGTTCCACGCTCCTCTCGGGCCGCTCCGAGTCAGAATCGACTCCACGACCCTGAGTTTGTTTCCTCTGTACCTGTCATAAAATACTCTCTATCAACACATCCCTCCATCCTCTAGAGAAAGGAGTTCCCGATACATTCTCTCACACGGACAATCCTTGACAGCATCATGCTCAGTGAAATAACTCAGTCATACAGAGAGGAACAGTGTCCTGGATTCCCATTATGTGCAGTATTTAACATGGCTGCTTATACAGACTTAAATTTCTTAGTTTCTCGCGGCCGAAAACACAGAAAGTGGAACACGGAGGTAAAAGTGCAATGGGATAAATGTCTGCTACGGAATCTGTCCACGGGAAGAAGGTTAATAGGAATGTTGGTTTCCTGTAGGGGGAGGGGGGCTGCTCAAAAGAGAGAGTACTGCAAAGTCACAGAAACTAAACTTTATTACCCATAAACATCCCAATATGAAGCTACTGCTTTTTGAAGTATCTTCTCACCAGCTCTGTAGTGCAGGAGAGAGACGGGCTTTTCAACTCCCCTAACAAGTGACCTTCTCAGAATCCACAGGGTGTGCTTCTACCTTGAGAGGGTGAGAGGGTCGCTATGCTGAGGATTTTTGTTTTCCTTAATTCGGCAGAATTGACTCCACGGCAGAGAGTTGGGTTTGAGTCTAGTTCCGTAGTAGAGACCGAGACCCTTCTGAGGGTGGTGATGGGCCTCAGGCCCAAACTGCAGCGTCGACATTCCTGAGGGACTCAGATCACGTTCCTGTGAGATCAGCGGTTCTTAACCTGCTGAATGCTGGAACCCTTTAAGACAGTTCCTCCTAGTGCAGTGACTCGCCCGAACCATAAAATTATTTTCGTTGCTTCCTCATAACTGTCACTTTGCTACTGTTATGAACTGGGCGATCCCCTGTGAAAGGGTCCTTCGACCCCCCAAAGGGGTCACGACCTACTGGTTGAGAATCAGTGTTTTAGATGAAGACTGAAAGGCCAGCAACGTTTCTCATCGGAATGACAGCACTTGCTGCTCTCAATGAATAAGCAGGTGCACTATCCTTGTGGGAAAGGTATTCTGTGAAGCAACTTTCTTGGCCTTTTTCTTATCAATGTAGTTTTCCTCCTCCAGTCCCCCCCCTTTGCCCCTTAACATTTCTTAATAAGAACCTCCGGTGACCATCCTGTGCCCTTTTTGAAAAATCCATCACAACTGTCCCTTTGGGATCCCCCAGAACCCCCAAACCAGTCACCAGACCCTTCAGAGCTGGCCTCCCTTTCTGTGTTGAATGATGCCCTTGAAAGTCCCTGCTATGATTGGACCGTTTTAAGGAAGGGACCCCTGAGATACTCAGATGACATGTGCCCGGTGAAGGGAGGGCTGGGGTCCAACCTGTCAATCGTGTCACTGCCTGATGACTCCCTGAGGGGGCGCTCTTTTTATGAAAGATGCTGTGAGGGACGTCACTCCCTCTTACCCTTCTCCTTCCTGCGTGAATGGTCCTGTGTCTCTCATCTGGGCTTGCCGCCTGGGTGCTGTCGGAGCCTTGCCAGATTCCTGGAGGCCTGGGAGCCCCTTGTGACTGCATCCACCGGCCCATGATCTCCTGCTTCCTGCTCTGTCTTCAGGCCCCCCTGGACTTGAATAAGATGGGGCTGGCCTGCTTCTTCCTATAAAATGGACTTTTGATGAAAAAGTTCTTCCTTTCACCTATAGGACTGTCGCTTGTTTTGTTTCCCAGGAGTACTCAGGCAAGTGCAGGGCTGGGACAACTTGCCTGCAGCCATTCTCTACTGGTGGTAGAGACATGGTTAGACACCTCTTGCTTTGAATAAACCTGTGCAAGAAGCCCGGGGGGTGCTGCGGGTTAAGTTGGGCTGTCGACTCCATGGCCATCTATTTGCCCCCACCAGCTGGCAGTCTTGGAAACCGTCCTAGAATCTATGAGCCAGAATCAGTTCCCTGACTGTGGTTTGGTTTATGGAACCATTAGCCTGGAACCCTAATGACAATGCCTTTTACTTACTCACCTACATTGACCAGAATTTTATTTTTTCAAACTCAGAAAACCACGGAGTGCTTTGAAGAGAAGGATTAAGCCTGAAGCTCCCCCGGATGGCTGGCTCCAGTAAAAGGTGAGCTGACAGAAGATGGAGGTTGAGGAAGCGCTTTCTGCAGGGATACACCCTCTGGTCACTGTCACCCAAAGGAAGTGTCCCCGGGCATTCTGCTGTTCATGAGTACAGAAAGGCCACCCTCTGCTGACCTCTTCCCAGGGAGGTTTGGAAAGGGACTCCTCCTTTTTCCTGTCTTTTATGGAGAGGATTGGAGCCACTGCCAGCACAGTAACCCACTGTCTGCCCAGTCATGGATTAAAAATGAAACCCCTATCTCCGAGGGCTAACTTTAGCCACAGGAAACTGGAGCACGTAGGGGGACCCAAAGGATTAGCCATGCTTTGTTTGAGGATGGACCCGTTATCTTTACTCAGCTGTCTTCCTTCCCTTTTTTGGGAGGGGTGAGGGATAGAGGCTGGGCTTGCAGAGGGAGTGGGGAGCGAGGCCGGCCTGGGTGGCTTCCTGATGAGCTTTGCAGGAGATTTCAAACGTCTCCCTCACGGTTCTGGCTCTCACACTTCTGTGTCACGCAGCGAGGACTCAGAGATGCCCATGTTAGCATCCGTCAGAAGAAACCACCTGAACATGAAAATCACCCAAATGGGAATCTGCAAACCCTCTCAGATACCCGCATCCTGACGTCTTGACTGCTGAGACACGCACTTTGGTAACAAGGGACAGTTCAAGCTTGGGTTGTTGGCTGCAAATTCTACCCAGGCAGGTCTTCTGACTTTAACACAGGGCACGTGACTTGCAGATGTTCTGGTTTATCACTTTTTGGTCATGAGTTATCACATCATAATTTGTGTTACCTTTTTCCTACCTGCTCCCGGCTGGTGGAAACAGCGGGTGTGCTTGGCTTCCAAACAGAAGTGAAGGGTTTTGTGCTGCCCATAGGCACCTCAGGGACAAAGGCCCGACAGTCTCCTTCTGAAGGAGCGGTCATCGTCAGTCAGCCTGACATCGTCAGTCGGACTCCCATGTGGAAGGCCCAAGTCGGAGCCAACTCCTTGGCAATGGGGTGCTGAATTCTCTTACCTGATGCCTCTCTGGGGAGGGACCCGGCACCTGGGTGGTGACGGTGCCCACGTCCGCGCCTATTTTTATTAAAGAATTAGCTGTGTGACCCTTCACGTTTTGCTTCCTTTCCGGGTCTCAGTTTCACTGTCTGTAAAAGTTGGGTGTTGAATCATGTAACCTTCCAAGTTTTATGCCTTTTTGACAACACATTTTTATTGGTCTGATATAATAGATATATTCACAATGATAACAGCAAAAAAAGTCATTGAGGTTCCTTATGTGCAGCTAGACAGTTCCTAGAATGCGGTTCCTTTGGAAGTTTAGGGTCACAGTTTCATGACACGCCCCAGTTAATTGGCCTAATAAAATGCAATAAAGTGTCTGGTTGCAGATAAGAAACCTCAACTACTCTTTGCCCTTATCGTTGTGAATATATCTATTATATCAAACCAATAAAAATGTGTTGTCAAAAAGGCATAAAATATCAGTAGACAACTGCACAGAGGAGCTGGGGAATGAGCACAACAGACTGGGAAACCTCTAGAAATCCAGGTGAGCATCTCCATTTGTCCGAAAGGCCCAGGATTACAAGCTCCCGCTCTGTCCGCAGGGTTTGTGCTCACACCCAACAGAGCCCAGAGCAGGACCCAAAGCAGGTGGTCTGCAGGTGTGTGCTGGCTGAATGTGTGGTTGGAACAAGAACTTTTGGGGGGTTCCCGAGGACCCAAAGCCAAAGGGAGCAATGGGAGAGAGAAAAAAAGACAAGCACTTTGGAGAAGAAAGAAAATGCATGCAGAAAGAAGAGGTAGAGGAGAAGAGAAAGGACTAGAGGCATAGATGCAATACATACACACGCACACATATGCATGCACATGTGAAGGGGTTTTATGGGAAAAGTCCACTATCTATGAAAATCTTCCATAGACTTTGAAGCCTGTTCATGTATGTATATATATGTCTATGTATGTGAATGTGTAGGCACATATACACATGCATGCACACACAACTGTCTAGAATTCAGAGTTCAGTATCCTATGTCCCAATATAGGAATGTAGAGATGATGGTAGGGGAGGAATCAAAATGACAGGTTTCCATTTCACACTCAAAAGATTGACCTGATTGAAAAGACGGATCATATCATCAGTCATCCCCCCCACCCCTTTCAACCAGACTCACCCAGACCCTATCATCACTCTCAGGGATATAAGCTACACAGGGGTAGCCATGGCGCTAGGTACATTCCATAGCTGTTTGTTTTCCTGTTTACTTCACTTGCAAAGTCTTCTGCTTCCAAGTCAGCAGTTTTGCAGAATTTTGAATCCCAGGATCTTTTAAATTGAAAAAAATCTTGGTTGTGTGTGGGACTGCGGTCCACAGGGTTGACGTGGTTCAAATCCAGCAGCAGCTCTCCAGGAGCAAGACTGGGCTTCCTACTCCCACCAGGACAGTGATGCCATAAAAAAAAAAATCTTGGTAACCCCAAAGAACTTTTGCTGATGTCAAATTCTGGCCATTGATAGTTATGGTATAGGGAAATAAAATTGAGAACATTCAGAGATCTTTATCAATTCTTTAAATTATAATAACTTTTGTTTGTTCATCTGATTCACATGATTTCATAGAGATTAACTATATTTTCCAAAACAACAAGAAGGGTAGCATTGTTTGATATTTTACAACTTTCTATAATGCCTGGCTATTGAACACAGAAAAGACTCTCTCTCACTGCCATCCAGGTGAGACCACCTTATAGAGACCCTATAGGAACTGCCCTGGGAGTGTCTATGAAGACTATCTCTTTCTAGGAGCAGAAAGACCCGTCTTTCTCTGAGGGAGCCACTGATGGCTTCAAACTGCTGAACTTGTAGTTGGCAGCTGCAGAACCACTGGGCCCCCCAGGTTCCTGAGAGTACAAGGCGGCTGCTGAATTCATCTCTCTGCTTCTGCAGTCATATGTGGAGCGATCTCGGTTGATACATCTGAAGGAACTCTATTTTGTAGTTAGAAGAGAAGGAATCTTGTGGGCACAATGGTTATTGGCTGCTATTCTAGAGGTCGCCGGTTCAAATCCACCCAATAGTTTCATCAGTTTATCTAGCCTCCTTGGCTTCAGAAAGTCTGGAGTCTATACGATTTTTTAAAAAGCATTTTATTGGGGGCTCATACAACTCTTATCACAATCCATACACCCATCCACTGTATGCCAAGCATATGTGTACATTGGTTGCCATCATCATTCTCAAAACATTAGCTTTCGACTTAATCCCTTGGTATTCGTTCCTCATTTCTCCCTCCCTCATGAACCCTTGATAATGTATAAATTATTATTATTTTGTCATATCGTACACTGTCTGATGTCCTCCTTCACCCATTTTCCTGTTGTCCGTCCCCCAGGGAGGAGGTTATATGTAGAATCTTGCAATTGATTCCCCCTTCACCCCACCTTCCCTCCATGAGTCTATATGATTTCTAAGTTCTGTTACACATTCCCTCCCTTTTGATCAGGATTCTTCTATAGACGACTTGAGTAAGATGTTCAGGAATGATAGGCAAGTACCATCATGGAATTCACACAGGCGATTAGCCACATACTCTGTATCCTCTGCCGACTCGATTACTCCAGATGAATAGATGAATTGCTGAGCCTTAGACGGCTGCTTGCAAGTTTTGAAGACCCTAGGAACCACACAATGAACCAGAAAGCAGAACAGAAGTAATCATATTTTATTAGGTCAATTGACTGGGGTGTTTCATGAAACTATGACCCTGAGCTTCCAAAGGAACCAAATCCTAGGACATGTCTGGTTGCACATAAGAAACCTCAACGACTTTTTGCTTTTATCATTGTGAATATATCTATTATATCACACCAATAAAAACAAACAAGACAAAAAAAAAAAAAAAACCTCCCTACTCTCCAGCCAATGCTGATTCAAGTACCTCTGCAGAACAGGGTAGACGTGCCTCTGTGTGTTTATGAGTCCGTACCTCTATGGGAGGACAAAGCCCTCTTTCCTCTGAGGAGCAGTTGGTAATTTTGAACCACCGACCCTGCATTGAGCAGCTCAACATGTACCACGAAACCACCAGGGATTCTATCTATCAAACAGCTTTTGCCAATTCAACTTTCTACGGCAGGACTAGGGACCCCTGAGGCTCAGGGGACTATGAGCTCAGTTGCTAACCCAAAGAACCCCGTTGCACCTCATTAACCATGCCACGGACATAGGATGAGGTATCTGATTCCATAATAACCTTATTAACCACATTGGGAAGCCCTGGGCTGGTTCTACTCATTCTATAGGATTTCTGAGAGTCAGAATTAGACTGAATAGTAATGGTTTGATTTTTACCAACTTATCAATGACACCTATCAATAACTTATTATTTTACCAATGTACTAGTAATAACAGAAAAGAGGGAAACTGGCAAAGGGCTGCAACAATGAAGTCAAGTCTCACAATGGCAAGGCTGATGCAGGGAGGGGCGGTGTTGCTTATTGTTATACACAAGGTATCTGTGAGTCAGAGTCCTCTCAACGGCTCCTAAAAATGACAGAATGACAACAACTGGCTGTGCAATGGCACCCTTAACCGACATGATTTTTCATCAACGTAAGTCAAAAATCATTACTTCATAAGCAATAGTGCTCCCTTTCCACCTGCTGCCCTTTCCCAGTAACCACTAATAAACTTCACTCTCTATACCTTTGCCTTCTTCTCATCTTTTTATATGTGAGGTCATGTCCAAAGTTGTCTTGGACACACCATGTAACTTCCTCCTTTCTTCAAGAAATCAATACTGCCTATAGCTCACAGATTTCAAATTCCACTCGCTGGATGCTTCCAAACTCCATACTGGCCTCTTTTCCATGTTGAGTGCCCTGCCCCAACTTAAGTCCATGCAGACACCTGGATTTGGCATGTTCCTTCATACCACTGAACTTCAGTCTTCTTCGTGCCTGAAGAATGCCTATGCATCCCTCACGAGCCTGGCCAGAGGTCAATGATCTTCTTTAGGAAGTCTTTTAAGTCAATAAGTCAGTTCTAATTCATGGTGATCCATGTGTGTCACAAGAGGATAAGGAAAGGGCACACTACATGAGTAAATACACCTCTCTTGCTTTCTTAGTTCCTTTGGAATTCCTTCAGATGTATTCTAGACATCAGTAAGTCAATCAATTAGTGTACCTCAATGGGACCATCTGTTCTCCTCTATGTTTGCTCAACATCCCACCTTTGCAGGGCCTTCCATGTTATCAAGTAAAACAATTGCTCCAGTTTTCAATAGCTGCAAATCACATCACCAAAAAGGTGGCAAAATTTGTTTATGGGGTCCCCCAGTGATGAGGTATTTATATAATTTCCAATTTTCTGCTGCAGCAAACATCCATTATGTCAGGGTGAGTGACATAAACCCATCCAGAGGTATGAGACTCTGCGGCATGGACGCCCTGAAATAGAATGCCTCCATCCAAGAGCACCTGTACATTTGTAATCCTGATAAAAATGGCCAAATTTGCTTCCCCTGCCCCCCAAGTTTGTTCTAATGTATGCCTCCAGTCACCATACACAAACGGTTCCATTTTCTCACACCCTCACCAAACAGTGTTCTCCTGCTTTTACTCTTGGCCAGTGTGGTCACTGACCGATGGGTACTGTGGCCAAGTTTGAATCGCTACGTCTCTAATAAGAGAAAATCTCTAGCATCATGCTGCCTGGTGCATGAAATTAGTAAAGTCAAAATAAGGTATTAAACCCAAGTTCCTCAGTTAAATCGGTCACCTTTCAAGTGCTCCTCCCTCTGGAAGGGACAATGCAGATATGAGAGCATTCGGTTGTTATAAAATGTCTCATGGGCTGCTTTTATCCCCAACCTACACTAGCCAGTGTGGTGGCCCCAAGTCGCATGTAGTGAGTGAGCACTTGGAAGGTGGGATCACGTGTCATTGAGAAGGGCCCCACCAGTGTCATCCCCGGTGGATGTTGAGGAAACTTAATACGAAGAGGAAAACAGCAACAGCAACCTGGTAGTGCAGTGGTTAAGCACTCGATTTCGAACCAAAAGGTGAGTGAGTGGCTTGAACTTGCCGAGGAAAGACGTCGTGGTGGTCCATCCCGGGAAAGATGGAAGTTCAGACAACCTATGGGCAGCTCCTCTCCGCCATTTGGCGTCTCTAGAAGTTGGAATCTGATTGACGGTTTACTTAACAACTACTACAATATGAAAAAATAGAGTAGCCCCCTTCATAAGTTTTATATTGATGGGAAAAATGCTAGTGTTTTCATATGCTCCGTGAAATAAAGTATTCGTATGAGTCAGAGTAAGCTTAGCTGCTTCTTTCTGTTCCTCTCAATGCAACCGCTAAAATATATACATAATGTAGACATTTGGCTCACCCGCACTTTCTATGGACCAGGGCACGGGGTTCTAGGGAAACTGGGATCTTAACAGTTTTCTTTTACACAGAACCGTTGCTGTCATGAAAACCAGGCTCCAAGGAGTCTCTTTTTCTTCCTTGCCCTTCTCTGTCCCACACAGACAATGAAAGGTGAAAGGACTGAGGAGTTTTCGTGATACACTGGGAGCCCAGAGACAACCCCAACACCACCCACCTGGCTGACCACAGGCATTCCCAATGCCAAGCGAACCCATTTCCAAGTAGCTCATAAAACAATGCAGCGAAGAACAAAGTGCCTTTGAAACAAAGAATGGAAGGACAGATCCAAATAGGATTTCCAGGACTCCTCGCCCAGCTGCGTCCCTAGCCTGCCTCCACCCTTGACTTGGCCTAGCCTCTACCTTCCTGCCTTCTCAGCGGTCTGCACACACAGCTGGGGGCGGGGAGATGGGTGGAGAGGGAAGAGCCAGAGAGAGAGGTACAGAGGCTCTGCTCTCAAAGCTCATTCTGCCAAGGTGCCGCAGCCAACACACGCATGTGTCTGCTCTCCCGGGCCAGCAAGACGGTGGTACAACATAGTGCACAAACCTGACCTATCAGAACAGGCACTGCTTTCTCACAGGTACCAAGAGGAATGAAACCTACCTCTGCCTAGGGGAAATCATGCCTTATATTATTCTCGTCATTTCCACTATTGGAAGTCCTTGGGTGGTGCACTGATTCATGCACTGAGCTGCTAACTGAAGAGTTGGAAGTTCGAATCCACCTCCACTGAGAGGCATCCTTCTTTTTTAAATCATTTTATTGGGGGCTCGTACAACTCTTATCACAAACCATCCATTCATCCATTGTATGCCAAGCACATTTGTACATTTGTTGCCATCATCATTCTCAAAATATTTGCTTTCTACTTAAGCCCTTTCGATTAGCTCCACCTTTCCTCCCTCCCTGTTCTCCCCTCCCTCATGAAACCTTGAAAATTTATAAATTATTATTATTTTGTCATATCGTACACTGTCTGATGTCTCCCTTCACCTGCTTCCCTTTTGTCCGTGACCCACAGTGGGGGTTATGTATAGAGACTTGTGATTGGTTCCCCCTTTCTACCCCACCTTCCCTCCATCTTCCCAATATTGACACCCTTACCACTGGTCCTGAAGGGATCGTCTGTCCTGGATTCCCTGGGTTTCCGGTTCCTAGCTGTACCAGTGCACATCCCACTGAGTGGCATCTTGAAAGTAAGACTTGGTGAGTGACTTCCCCCAAATCAATCATAGAAAATTCACTGGAGCACACTTGTGGTGTGACCCACATAGGTCGCCACGACTGAAGTGGATTTTATGGCAAGTGGGTGGTCATTGCAGTTGCTATTAACTCTGTGTGTGTGTGTGTGTGTGTGTGTGTACAACCTCTGTAGATCTTATTTTATGACCTATCCTACATAAGTGCTCCTACCTCAACCAAACAAGAAGTTCTTTAATGCTACATACAGGCAAGCAAGCCAACACTTTCCTCCCCAGTCACTAACACATGTAGACACTATTCACTGGGCAGTCACTGAGTCAGACTTTGAGTGTAGAACAGGGAAATGGCACTTCCACTGGGCTAAGTTCTAAAGAGAGAGAGAAGAAAGAACAGGGAGAAGGTATGACACAAACAATGAGAGTCGAGTTTTCTACCTGGGGATGCGCACATGCATTTTCACAACGATATCAGAAGACTTTCCTAAGAGAATGCACAAAGGTGAATGCTGGCCCCAGAAGACATAGAGAGAGCTAGTGGTACAGGGTCACAGTGAGTTGACGCCGATTCCCCGGCCTACAACCAGCAAAATGTGCCAACCAAATTCTTAGGACCTGGTGGGTGACTGAAAAATTAGTTTCTAAGCAGTCCACAAAGTGTACACTTTGTGTGTGGAGTGGGGGTGGAGGGAACAGTACACGGACATGTGCTGTGCGGTATCACTGTCATCTTGGTCCTCATGCAGCCCACAGAGTCGGGCCTGCCCCCAACGACAACGTACAGAGGGGGCACAGAGCTAAGGGAGAGAGGTGCAGGCACACCAAGCAGCTCAAAAAGGGCCGGATGGGGAGGTGAACCTGTGCCTCTTGGTGCTAAGCCAACCTCTTTGCCCCACATCAGAAATCTCTTTGTACTTGACTTTTCCCTGCGGCTGCCCCTCCACCAGCTCTCTCCTCTGAGCCAGGAGATTGTGAACATTTCACAGGCCAAGTCATTCATGAGCTCGTGGGTCTCCCTGGGATGCCAGCCCAACAGAGGGGTCCTGTGGTTAGGTGCTGGTGCTGCTGAGCTGGTTCAGAGTCACGGTGACCCTGTGAACCACAGACGGATGTGCTGACAAGTTCTGGCCACCTGCAATTCAACTTGGCGTTTGAGCTTCTTGTTGCAGCTGCTATGTCAATCCACCTCACTTGGAGTGGATTGTTTCCCTTTTTTTGCTGTCCCTCTAGTTTACCAAGTACTCTGTCCTTCTCTCCTGATAATATGTTCAAATTACATCAGACAGAGTCTTGCCATCCTGTCTTCCAAGGAACATGCTAGCTGTACTTCTTCTAAGACAGATCTATCCAGCATACAATCAAAATCCTTTGCCAATACAGGGGCTGGGAAGATAGCATGAGAAACCCTGTGAGATGAAGAACTCAGGATACTCGTTCATCCAATGTTTATTAGCACCGGATATGTGCCTGGACTTGGGTTAGAAGTCCTTCTCATCTTCCTCACTCACGGGTCTTGTGTTCATATACCTCCCAACATAGAAGACGGAGTGAGTACATAGGCAATCATGGTCATTGTGGTAGACTGATCTAGTCTCCAACGAGTACTCCCCTCACCTCCATGACTTCATCTTGCGACTGGCTTTGGCCAGTGAAATATGACTTGAAGGAAGGGCAGCGTACCAATTCTGAGGCGAGCCCTTAAGACCCATCATGTGTTTCTGCGACCCGCACTAGGAAAAAATATATACAGGAGGGTGACTGACCCCAAAGAAGCTCACATGGGGTAGACTACCCCAGGCAAGCCAAAGATCTATGAGCACAAGATTTACTGTTGAGTTTAGGGATGGCTATTCCTCTGGAAAAGTTGACCCAGGCTGTGTTTCCCAGTCAACTCCAGAGGTGTCTAGCAGGTGGGTGAGGTGGAATTTCAGAAATCAAGTCATGTTGTGACTCTCTGGTTCTTGTTTCCTCTAGGCTGTAAAAGAAGGCAGACAAGACTACAAAGATCTGTATTCTCAGCACCCTGCACAGGGTCAGATAATCCCAATGACTGAAGGATGCGAGGACAGATCGATCTGATGGGATGAGTCTTGTCTATAATCATTAACAGGCGACAGTCTGAACCTCAGAAGCTCAGAACCATTGGTTCTAGGGTCCCCAAGGTGCTGGCACGACACCCCAGCGGTGACCTACTCTTGTTTCAGACAAGGACTCGGCATGCTTTTTGGGAAAGAAGAGCCAATCCTAGCCCTTTATCCAAGCGTCACATACATATTTTTTACAAACACATGAAATCACCACTATCCTACTAACATCCTTTGGGATTTTTTTTTTCCTTTCCGTTTTACTTCAGAGTCACATGCACATACTGAGAAAGCGGCAGATGTCTCGCCACCCAAAATCTGCCAACCCCTGGTTTAGACCATAGGCGGTAGACCTGTGTGTGTTTATGTGCATGTGAATTCCCCGTAATTTCATGACTGCCACTGCTTACGGAGCGGGTGGGGAACCTCCAATCTGCGGGCCATACAAGACCAGCACAGTCACCCACCCAGCGAGCATTCCACACCTCACAAAGAACAGCAGTGCCAGCAGTCCCATTTGGGGGGAGTTAATTAAGCGTCTGACTAGAGTGGGCTGATAATGATGCTATAAAGATTTGAATGACCCTTGGCAGGAAAAAGTGGTTCCCCAGGTGTGCCTTGAAGGTGTGGACCTGAATTTTAAAAACTGAGTCGTTTAAAACAAAAACAGTAAGCGATTAAATAATCGTTCAGATGGGTGGTGGACACTGAAAATGTGAATGAAGTTCTAAAAACACGAATCGACTTTAAGCCTCCTCATCTTTTCACAAATCATAATAGTAGCGAATATTTTAGGGTACTGACAATATGCCAAGCACTGTCTGTAAGGGCTTCGTAGATAACATTTTACAATATTTTTATTTTATAAACTCCCCCTACCCTTCTAAAAACCAAACTCAATCGCTTCTCGGCCTTTTGGCTAAGATCGAGTGTAAAAAACTAAACTCATTGCCACCTAGTGGATGCCAATCACACAGGAGAGGGCAGACCTGCCCCCTGTGAGTTCCCAGGACTGCCCATCCTTCCTGGGATAGAAAGGCCCCTCTCCCAAAGAGTGTCTGGGGGTTCACAAACTTCTGACCCCAAGTGTCGCAGATCAATGCGTCATCCCTCTGCCACCACGGTTCCTTCTCCTACCGCAGACAGGGACTATTGTCATCTCTCTTCTTCAGTGGAGTTATCTGAGGCCCAGAGAGGTGAGACCCGGTACAAGGTCACACAGTGAGTAAGGTAAGAGCCTGGGCTGTCCACATCCAAGGTCCACGTGCATAGCAGCTATGTCTCTATTGTCTCCCGGATGGGAAGCCCAGGAGCCAGGAAGTTGAGGGTTGCCTGCAGTTCACTGTAAAACATGATTCTCAAGTTCTGAAGTCCCAGCCCTGGGCTCCCATCCCTGCTGCAGAGGGAGGGAAACTGTGAGTCTGGGTAGACTAGGGAAACAAATCCACAGAAACTTTAATATGTGTAAAAGAGAGTTTTATATAGAGTGTAAGTATACAATCAGAAGGCATCCCAACCCAGTGCTGTGCAAGCCCATAAGTCTGACTTAGCCATATGTCCGTTATCGATCTACAAAGTCTTCCTCAAACACAAAACACACACAATGACGACAGATGCAGGAGAATCACAGGCCAGTGGATAGGATAGAAAGTCTTTGAATCTAGTGGCCGTATAAGCATCTCAGTGCTGGCAGGGGTCTTCATGAGGCTGCTCCAGCACCCAGGGCTGCATCAGGGTAGGTCCATGTGGCTTCTCCTCAGGGATGTCTCGCAGGAAGTGCGCCTTGCCAGTTGAAGCAGGGAATTGGCTAAGGCAGCCAAACCTTGGTCTGCCCATCAGAGAGCAAGAGACAGGAGACCTTAAAAGGGGACGCTCACCGGGCCATTTAGCTCTCCACCTTTCAATGAACCCCACATGTGGTTCTCCACCAGGTTGGCACAACAAACATTCACTATCTCAAACCCCCTGCTGTGTATGGCTAAGACTGAATGGTATCTGCAGGAAGGCCAGGCCAGAGGGGGGAAACAGCACAGACTTGGAAGGGAAGAGATGGGGGGAATCCACAAGGCTGCCCAGCTGCGGTCGGTGCTCAAAGGATGAGCAGGAACTAGAACGCACACAAAGTTACTCAGATTTATGTCAGAATGAGCGCTGACGTGTGGAGGCTGCTTCCTAAACTCCCTGGGGTGCTCTTCCCAGGAGGACGGCCCACCCCAGCCAGTATCAGGAACTGCTTTCTCTCCCTGACATCCACGACATCTATATTTAGGTCCTAAAGGTAGTCACCCGTTGTTTCTGTCCCAGAGGACAATGGAGGTCACCACCTTGACCTCAGCCCCTCCCACTCATGCCTCTGAGGGTGCCACCAAGAAGGGCCTGTTCTGGGTTGAATCAACTTCCCTTCCACGGCTCTGATTCTATGTCCTGGTCAAGCTGTAAAAACATGTTCAGGAGATGACTGGAGGGTCAAAAAGACTTGGAACCAGGGCTTTTCAAAGAAGCACTGATTCGTTCCTTCCTGCCACAAAGGCCAGTGGTGTGGGTCTTCATCTCAGGATGTGAGACAGTTTCCCATTCCTCACTGGGGGAATCCTTGCGGACTAAGGATTCATCTGGCTAGAAGCCATCCACACATTGGAGCCCCAACACGAATTAAACACGCATCGTGTCAGTCCATTGAGGACAACGCACCAGCCCCTGTCATTTCTTCCTCCCAAGACACCTGTAAGGTAGACCCTACTGATGACCTGTGTCTTACAGAGAGAAACTGGATTCAGAGAGGTTTGGCAAACAGCCTTGGGTTAGTAAGAGGCAGAACTAACACCAAGATCTACATATCTGCTTCTAAGATCCATGCCTTAGTTTTTCTGTTCGAATCTTTCTGTACGGGCACCCAACTTGCTTAGGCAGACTTCCTAAAAAGAACCAGGTGTGAGATCTTTCAAGGGTCTCTCTCATCCTCCCAGTTAGCAGCGCACCTCAACTTCTGGCCACAGATGTTTTCTCTGCAGATTCTCTGCAGAGCAAAGCAAGAAGGGTTCACTCACTCTTTTTCAAGAGCAAAATCAAGGTCAGTAGCCAGGCAGCCGGTTATCCATTTTGTGTTCCAGTAGACCACCTTGGGCAATGTACACTAAAAACACTCACCAAGTCATGTTTCACTGTTTGTGCAGAATCTTTGCATGTCTTAGATTTGTATCAGAGCTAAAGGGAGTTCAGAGAAACCTCCATCTGGCTTCTGGGGAAACAGCCCAGAGGAGGTGGTTGCCACATGTGCCTCAATGGACCGTGACAAACATCCAAGTCAAGACACCATTTGCATCCATGCAAGATGACCTGCCCAAGGACTGGAAAGCCAACTGTTATTGCTGAGAGCGGTAGGACATCTATGAAGGGCTCCATCTTTTCAATCACCACATAGCATCTAACAGCAAAGGTCATTTCTGGATCCATTCTGCCTGGGTTTGTACCTTCATCCCCTACTTTCCAGATAGGTGATCTTGGGTGACGTATTTATCATCTCGAACTTATCTTGGTTTCATCTTGTGTAAAATGGGGAACAATAATAAAAGCCAAACCCTAAAAAGCTATTGTGAAATTTTCGCAAGCTAAGGTGAGAACGGCACTGAGTCACTCAAGCGTCTCACCGACATTAGGTCTCATTGTCATTAACTCTGCATGAACTGATGCCGGAATATAGTCACGTCATTTCAAAGGTCCCCGAATTCTATCTCTCAGAGGCTCAAAGAACCTGGGTCACAAGACGTGAAAAGGAGAAAGACAGAAAGATGCCCCCCCCCCAAAAAAAAAATCAGGTGACAGGATTAAACGTGTATGCTTGCCAAGGTCAAAAGCAAGAGACCAAATCAGCGTTCCAAAAGTCATCTCAGAAACCAAAGTCTGATGCAAGAAATAGAGAGAGCCATCCTTCAGGAAAAGTATTGGCATAGCCCAAACTGAAGCGCCCTCTAAGCACAGACGGGGCAGGGCAACAAGCTGTAGGGGTCCTCAATTGTTCTTCCACGCCACGGAAATACAACTTCCAGCCACACCTGCCAAAAGAACCCAGGCCACCGCAACACCAGCACTCCTCCAGCGAACAGCAGGGATTTGAGCCTTCAGCCCTCTCTGATCCCATCTCCACAGTGATGAGCTTGGGCCAACGTGTGATCGTGATTTCCAGAAAACCTACCAACATGCTGTCCCCATCAACCAAGCATCCTCAGAGAGCAGCCATCTTTCCATCAGGAGAGAGACAGATGATCCCAGAAACGCTATATTTGTGGGTTGTTTTTTTTTTTTTTTTTTTTGGCATCACTGGCCTCTGGTGGGAGGAGGAGGCCCAGCCCTGCTTCTGGAGAGCTGTTGCTGGATTTGAACCGCCAGCCCAGTGGGCTGCAGTCCCGTGCACAACCACTGTGCCACCGGGGCTCAGCCCCAGGAACGCACTTTGTAATGGAGAACAAACAGCAAAAGCCAGAAGGCAGCCCCATTTTTTTTTCTCTTCTCGATTCTCCTTGGGGAAAAAGAGGAGGCAGCCTGCTTTCATAAAGATGACAGCCTAGCCAGCCCCATGGGGGAAGGGGCCCTGTCCTAAGGCAGCACCACATCGAGTTTGAATCATCTTGCCGACAGGGGGGCTTTATTATTATTTCGTGTCCACTCATTGTAAACAGACCTTTTCTCATCATCAAAATACGGATCATGTATCAAAACCAGTTCATTAGTGATACCAGGTACATCCCCTAAATGGAAAGTGTGGATAACATGAGAAACTGGGCAAGACAGAAAGGCACGTACAGGGGGATTTGGCATGTCCTGCACAACGCTCTTCTCTGTGTTAAAAACTGAAGTCTATACACACACACACACACACACACACACACACGATTAAATACTGGCATCATCACTGCCCACAAGGGGAAGGCACCCCACGCGCCCTTGCTCGCCTCCAATCACAGCTGCTACAGGGAGACACTGGGGTGAAGCACTCCACTCCATTCTCCGTCCCCACTCAGCCCGGCCCGGAGCGCTCCTGGAGTTCCCTCTGACAGAGGCAGACTCCAGGGGTCCTCGCCAGTAGCTCCCTGCTCAGTTGCTGAGGAGACACGGAAAGACAGCGTGCTCAGCCCGCCCCCCTCTGCTTTTGGAGCTGGGCCATGACCAGTTCAGCAGCTGCACCCCCTCTTCCCTGGCCCTGTGGGGAGCTTACCTGAACATGGACAAAGAAGCAACACCACACCCTGGGGCGCTCTGACCTCATCCACCCGGAGTCCCCAGCCTCTGGCTGCAGCGTGGCCCTCAGGACAGGGTTCTCTGAGCAGTGGGGCGTAAGGCTTCTTCCCCCAAGGAACTCCTCCCTACCACTTAGGCTGTATGACAGGAAGTGACAGGGGCCATCGGTTATAAGTGTCAGAGCTGAGAGCCCAGAGCTCCCCACCTCTAGTGGTTTCCTTGCCAGCTGCTGCTGCTGCCCTTTCAAAGACATTCAAAGCCTCTGTAGGCTGTAAGAAACAGACAATGCCCAATGGGTCCCCACAGAACAGCTCTGCTGGCGCCCTGGCGGCTCCCTCTGGAGTCTGGAGCTGTACAGACCTAGAGTGTGGGGTGAGAATGCTCATGGAAGAAGCCATTTCCAGGGGGGAGGGGGGATGCTGGGAGGAGAGCTGAGGTTGTTCAAAGAGGAGCAGATGAGCCCCTTCAACTTTACCCAACTGTCGGCAGCCCTGCCCAGGATACAGAGCCTGCACTGCGTCCGAGTTTAAAAACCACCCCACGCCCATCCGTGTCTTTCTTGACTTCTTGGGTGAGTTTGGCATGTTCCCTTGAGAGCCCTGCCCTTTGGGCTTTGGGTGGGGACTGGGGGCGTCTGAATGATCATTTTGCTCTCCTCGGCCAATGGGGAGAAGAGACATTCATCAAACAGGCAGCACCTCATAGGCCATGCTCCTCATTTTATGTATTGGGATGGGGGGAGGGTGTCACTCCAGTATGAACATGGTGTCCCAGACCCTACATTTTCCAAACCCAAGCCCCCCGAGATGAAGCAGACTGTCTGATGGAAGTCCTATGGAATGTCAAAGGAAAACGATGTCTTTCTTCAGCCCCTGCCCCAACAAATCAGACCCTCCCCTTCCTTGTACAGTGGCCGTGGACCTCAAGCTCAAGTTCAACGTCCAAGGATGATTCTTAAGTTCCCGCACACTGTGGCCCACAAGTGAATTCCAACTCGTGGCGACCTCATGCATTATCCGGCAGAACTGTTCCACAGGGTCTCCTCGATGGAGCTTCCAGATCACCCCGCTTTTCTCCCATGATGCCCCTGGGGGTGTCAAAGGCCCATGGTGTGGGCCTCTCAGTCCCATGACAGGGTAGTATTTGATTTGCAAACTCTGCCCAGCCACAACTTTTCATGGCAAAAATTTAGCCCAGCGTTCCTGAGACTTTCTTACACATGCAGGTGGTTTGTGTTTTTGTCTTTTTAACAGGGCCTCCCTCTGCCTCGGTCACCAAGTGAAATGTGCATCCAGCAAAGAGCGCTGGCCTCCTTTTAACAGCAAGCTTCTGGTCTAACAAATGGCGATTAAGTCCAAGATCTCATGTTCCAGTGTAAGAGAGACCAACCTTGCCCCCTGCACTTGGATCAGCAGTCTCGTTCCTAGAACCAGGCCTTCCCCGAAGGGTGTCCTCTGGCCCGCGGACATGAGCCAGGGCTGGTCCAGGCCCAGGTGGTGCAAAGACGAGCCACCAGTGACCAGAGAATACAGTTCCCACTGCCAAGAAATTGCAGAAAGTGCTGAGAGACCCAGGATTCACAGAGCTTGACAAATGCATTTGTTATGAGGCCAAAGTTGAGGAAGACTCCCTAGAGGCTTGTGGTCAGAGTTGGGGGTGGGGGGGGAGGTGCGCATTTCAAGGCAGAAGGACAGATGAGGGAAGGACCAGAGGGTACAGAACCACACCTCTTTGCAGCCCCTTCATGAAGTCTGCTGTATTCACCCTGAAAAGCTGGGGTTGCGCTTCAGGGAGCAGGAAGGGAGGCCACTGTTTGCAGAAAGAAGGAAGTGAAAAAGCCTCAGCCCCAGGCAGGAATCCAGGTCAACTCAGGGCCCTGTGTAGCAGGGGGGCTGGCACCAGAAGGCACTGAGTCGTGCCCGCCACATCCAACAGGGTGTCCACCAAATGGTGGGGCTTACAGTTTTCCGGTGAGCCCCTATTTCCCAAAGTTCCCACAAAGATAGGCTAGAGGAAGGGGTAGCTGGTCTGGGAGAGGGCAAGTTGTACCTTGAATGACTCCTTGCCCTAACCTCCTGCCTAGGAAGCGTCCTGAATTTTCCACAGGACCAAAAATTACTGGAAGGCGAACAGCTCTGACAGCAGTTGAACTAATGATGATTACTTTGTTGCGGGGGGGTGGTGGGGTGGGTGGGTACTTAATGGAGACCCTTAGGAAACTGGGGGGGTGAAGTACTTGGAAGAGGAGGAGGTCCTAAAGAAATCCAGAGGAATTCCAGGGAGATGACCTGCTGGGTCTAGAGCGGATCCTTTAGGAGAGTCATTGGGACCCATTGAATTGAACGAATCCTCCCAAAATTAAAAAGTCAAAACACTCTCAAAGACACTGCCATGAAGTGAAGTCTGATGCACAGAGCAGAGAAGAACGGTCCCGTGGGGTTCCGGGGCTGTCCATCTTCAGGCAGGGGTGAAAAAAACCTCATCTGTCTACCGAACAGATCCTAGAATGATGAGATGGAACTTCCGGCTGCTGACAGAGAACCAGAACGAAGAACTGAAACCCGTGGGCTGCAGCCTCCCCTGTGTGGAAGAGGTGAAACTTGTGTGGGCTCCCAGGGCAGGTATTAGAGGAAGAGGAAGGGAGGGAGGGAGGGAGGGAGGAAGGGGAGGAGAGAAAAGCAGAGAAGGAAGGGCTACCTTCTACAAAGAGCAAGGAAGGCTCAGGAGATGGAATTTCAATGACGAGGAGGTGCCTGGCCTGCAGGCTTCAAATTCATACAGGGCGTGATGGTGGGAGTTCATAAAGAAATAAGGACTTCCTCTCGGTGCACTTAGAATACCTCGAGGTCTTAAATCACGTCTTTGTACTGGTTTTTACAATATCTTATAATGTCACTATAATCCGTAGGTATGTTCATATCAGAGCAACTCACTGAAACCCAGAGCAACAGAACAGAAGGGCCCTGTAGGGTTCCCCAGGCTCAGATCTCTACGGGAGCCGATCACCAAGCTTTAGATCACCCAGTCTTCCTTCTTTGAAGCCTCTGGGTGGACTGGAACTGCAGCCAAGTCCTGAACCTTTGAGCCACCAGGGAGGCATATATAAAGTAATGGGCATCTCCTCAAACACTCCTGTCCCCTCCCTCCCCCTTATGTGTCAAAGACATCAGGGCCCAAGCCAGGTGTAGCTAAGGGGCTCACCGAGCCAAAGGCCTTCAGGATGGGGCCTGGGTGCCCCAGCTCGGGTCAGCTCGAGCTTGAAGGTGTCCTGAGAGTCTCTCGGTCCGAAGTGGCCAGTCGTTCCAGTTTTACGAGAGAAATAGGACCGTTTTTAATTGTACGTCAAATCTCCCACTTTTCAAATGCCGCCAACTCATTCAGCATTTTTAAAACACAGCCACTGGCTGAAGTTGACCCCAAGCCACCAGCTTGCCATCTCTGGTGGTGATCCTCAGAGATGTTTTGCTGGGGGGCACTCCCCACCCCGACCCCCTGCACCCCAAGTAATGAGATGCTAGCATTGTTCTACCATTTGCTTTTGGGGGGTACCTATCCACAGTTGCCAACGGAGACCCCATTCCGCAGACCCTCCCATGTTATGGAAGTCCTCGGGCGCAGTAGCTGTCCACCTAATGACAGGGTCCACCTGAGATGTGGCTTCTGCACTGGGGAGGGGGTGCAGCTATGGGCAGTTACCAATCCACCACAAAGCGGCAATCACAGCCCCGGTGGGGCCCTGGCGGGAGAATGAAGATGGACTGCAGGGTTTGGGGACTTCCCTATGAACATGCTCTCAGTTGCTCCTGGCAACTGTCCCAGGAGCCTAATTTTCCACCTCACAGATGCAAAAGGCTGGCGACTCCAAAAGCTATGCTACCTAGGACAGCTGGATCCCTCTTCAGTGGAAATCCCTGCAGACCCACTTTGTTTGTTCTAGTGTTTAATATTTTTGACTTACTTTTCAATTGTGGTTTTCCTCTGTTATTCTTGTTACATTTTTTGGTTGTTGGTTTAAATGTGTTTCTGTATATGCGACCCAGGATGGGTAAATTTGTAGAGACAGTAACTGGATTAATGATTTCTTGTGGGGTGATGATCGTACAGCTCTTCTTAATATGATTGAACGACTGAATTGTATGATATGGGAATTATATGCCAATAAAACGTTTTCTGATTTTTTTTTTTTTAAAGCGAGCTTGTCCAAGGGGCAGAGCCAGGGAGTGTCAGGGAAGACACGGAACTTGGAGGCTCTTGGTGCACACATACGGCTCCCAGGCCAGACAGTCAGGGTGCTGGGAGCCTCAGGATGTTCAGGAATGAGACTTACTGGGCAGACGCCGTCCTGCAAACCTCTGGAGGAGGAGAGATAGTTCACTGACAAAGGTGGGGGGGGGGCGCAATTTCTATATGCCTCTTGGAAAGAACAGCTTCATTTTAAAGCCCTGCTTCATACTATAAATTCTACATAGGTTAGATGTTAAAAAAAACAAAGCTATGAAATTCTGGGGGCGGTGTTCCCAGGGTACAATATTTTTCTAGAAGCGTGTACAGCTGAATCACTAACTTTCATATGAAACCACCTACGAGGCACCTAGAATACAAAAACTAGCTCTTTTGTTCTCTGACATTTGGGTAAATAACAAGCTATACCAGCCCCAGCAGAGCCCTGGTGGCCCCGCGGGATACACGCTGCGCTGTTAACTGCAAGGTGAGCAGTTCGAATTCAATAGCCACTCCCATCACCAGTTCGAGTCTCAAGCCGCAGGGCCAGTTCTGCTCCGCCCTGTACAGTCACTGAGAGTCGGACTCCATGGGAGGGCCGTGGGTTTGGTGCCTATGGCTGTGCTTGCCTCCCACCCTGAAGAGCCCAGCACTGGGGTAAGGCTGCAGCTGAGCCGTGGCTGCACCCGCCTCAGTCTTACTGGGCTCGATGTCCCGGTGCGGAAGTTGACCATCTTCTGTCCTCGGGAGAAGTTCCACGCAGCTTCCTCATCCAATTCATCGGAATGGTGAGGATTGCATCGACACCAACAAAATGCTTAGATCTTGCTGATGTGACATTTTCAACGCAAGTTGCCAAGTGATGATAGGTGCTTAGCGTGTCAGCTTTACTAGGGTCCCTCAAACCTCTTTCCTATTGGACCCTCGGAAACCACTGGTTCTACACCCCGCCAGAGTTAAAAGCATTTGCAAGGTCTTTGACCTATATCTTACATGTGGTCTTGTGTTCTTAAATAACACCTCCCAAATGGAATTATAAAATAATAAAATGGAATAATAAAACTTATGGGATAATAATAATCTTGTGGGGAAGGGGTGGGAAATGAGCCCATACAAAGGGCTCAAGTAGAAAAGAAAACGTTTTGAAAATGATGATGGCAACATGTGTACAATTGTGCTTGACTCAACAGACGGGTGTACAGATTGTGATAAGAGTTGTAAGAGCCCCCCCAATAAAATGATTTTTTTTTTTTAAATCTTATGAGCAGGGCTAGAAGCAGTAGCCTCACTAAGAGAATTTATGGACTTGGAGCCTGGTGGTCTCGTGGTTACAGGTTGGGCTGCTACCACAAGATCAGCAGTTTGAAACCAGCAACTGCTTCTCGGGGGACAGACGGGGCCTTCGACTCCTGTAATATTCAGGTAAGACCGAGTAATGCTGTAGCTGAGAGGGGAGAGGCACTCTTTGGAGAGACGGTGTTTAAAAGAACGTCAGCGTGGTTAGTACATGGGGGCCTACGTGCCGCCAGTCAGCACATCCACTCCATGGCGCGGGATGTGCGGTAAAGTCAAGTCAAACCTGGACAATTATTCTGCCTCCCTCATCAGAAACTGTGGACACATGGAGGTCCCACACACAATCCCAGGCCAGGAGCAGAGAGCGACAAGGTGGTTTCACTCCAGAGATTTCTACTCTGCAAAAAATGTTGATGCTCTTCCAGACTCCCGCTGAGCATCCCAGTTCAAGAAGACGACAGCGTGGCGAGCAGAAGGTGGGATGAAGAATGAGTAAATAGAATGAGTAAACAGCCTGTATCTGTGGCTTCCGTGCAAAACCCCCAAATGCATGATGCTCAAACAGACACCTCGGCGGATTGCTGACACAGGCGGCTTATCTTGCTGGCTTCGTTGTGAACCATCCTGCATCCTCTAAATAAATCCCAACTTTCAGAGCCAAATCCCACACGCTACTCTGGCCTCTGATAGGGAAGCTGCTAAAAATCGAAGGAAGAGTAAGCGGCCGTCTCCAGATGGGTACCCTGCCTCTGGCTCTGCCCCCAGCACGGACACACGCCTGGGCCACGTGACGCTGCCACCTGTGCGAAGCCCCTTGGCCTCTCCAGGGGCTGTCAAACCCCTTCATCCTGCCGTCGGTTCATTTCAGAGCGAAAACCCCCGTAGGCCTATGACCTCTGCCCAATTCTATGGAAAAAGCGAGTTTGAAAACCTGATTCGCCGATGCCTATCAGCCGGAGTGCTTCCTTACTTGGAAGTGAGACTACCAGTCTGGCATCTCACTATTGAAATGGGTCAGAGGATGGAAAGTCTGACTAGGCGGAGCGGGGAGGGTTGACTTCCGACAGGAGTTTTGAAAAGTCATCCAAAAAAGCATCAAAAGCAACGTTTAACAAACTGCCCATCGGAGTCGCAGACATCTAACAGAAGAATCAGGCTTTTTGTTTGTTTGCTTTTCATTTTAAAAACCGCCTCCTGGGATGCTGCCTCCTCACGACCTTGACCTTTTGCTCCCTCGTCACTAACACAGAAACCAGCTTTCCTCTCTCTCTCCCGCTGGGCTGTGGGGAAGCGTGCAGGGTACCGACTGGCACGTGGTGCCCAGCAGAGCCAGGAGGGATGGTGTCACTGCGGGTCACCATGCTGTCCTTTCTCGCCTGGTGTAGGTTTCTGTGTCTCTGTTCTCACAGAGGTACACACTGTAGGAACTCACCGGTCAACCTAAAGGTGGGTGGTCCCAATCAGCCCCCCCAGGTGCCGTGAAAGAAAGGCCTGGCTGACTGCTTCAGTAAACATCCTGACAGCCAAGAAAACCCTAGGCTACAGTTTCTGCTCCACATATGGCTGCCATGGCTGCCACAGGTTTGGCTGTCTAATAAAGAGTAGCCAAAAAACAAAAAAACAAAAACCCACGGCAACTGCAATGGCATAATTTCTTAATTTTTTTCCCGACAGAAGAGGACGCTCTGAGATGTAATTATGGACATTGGTTCACGTTTTCCTCTCAGCAAGAATACTTGTGAAAGAGAGGGGTCTGCTTTGATCGCGATTGAAATGAGAGCTTTCAACTGGACACCTAAGAAGGAAAATGACATGCCGGTGGGCAGCTTTCCCAGGTCTCCTTTTTCCTCCATAGGGAAAGAACAGCAGGGACCATACAACTTAGAATGGAATGATGGATGGACGGACGGACGGATGGATTTAATGAGGAAATCTCTGCAGTTGTCCAGAATCTTGAAGACTTCGTTGAAACTACTCACCACCTGCCCCTCCCTCCCAAAAAACAAGACGGTGAAAAATCTGTGTGTGTGTGTGTGTGTGTGTGTGTGTGTGTGTGTGTGTCTGTTAGGAATCTGTGCGTTCGAACAGCCTACACACACCCCAGTGAAAAGTGAAAGTATTCTTTTGTTTTCCGTTATGGTCTGTAGTATCCAGGTGTACCTGCAGGACAAATGTTGCTGCTTTACATTTTAAATTTAATCCGAGAGGAACTGCCCAAACCCTGGAAACCTGCAAACCTCTTGGAGGGAGGATGCTCACTGGTCCAGGCTGGAAGCCTCGCCCACCTCCCACTCTGGGCTCTGCCTTGTGGGCTGTCACTTTAAGGCAGACTTCCTGGTAGGGCGGAGAGATTTCCGCAGGCAGCTTCCTGGAGATGGCACAAGCCAAACAATAAACTTTGCAACCATCAGCCCCCTGTGGCCTGAAAAGAAGTCATAGCTGGCTCTGACAATGGCCAGGGCATTGCCAACAGGAGTGCAAATCTGTGATAAACAAGGGAAAACATGCTACCCCTTCCCCCCCCCACACACACACACCTGCACACACTACTAGAGCTTTTTTTTTTTTTTAATTTTTAAATAGTTACTATTATCTCAGCAGATAGCTAAATCCTTGCTTCCAAATTGGGCCCTTAAAAAGAGATGCTTAAGAGGAAAACAGCCGGGGGCCCTGCTTAAAGGGCCATCACCCATTCGGTGAATAGTGCTGGAACCCTGTGATTGTGTGGTACTTACTGTGTGTGTGCAGGGGGTGGGGGTGGGAGGGTGAGAATCATCTTTTGGATGCCCTCCAGCTGAACCTCCTTCCTTGGTTTGGGGAAATACCCCCAGCCTATATCCTCCTACCTGTTACGAACGAATGGCAGTGAGGTAAGTGCAGCAGGTCAGGCTTCCCGACGCCTGGTTGCCATGAGCCAAAATGACTTGATGGCAGTAGTTCGGTTTGGGGTCTTAGGGTGACTAAGTGTACATATGCTAAACACATGTGACTTGGAATAAACTGTGCATGTATGAACTAGAACCTTAATAGCGGTACTTTTGACGCACCCTCCTATGGGTTTAAGGGTGTTCGTTTCTATAGCACAACTTCCTGAGATTTTGAGATTTTTAATAGTAAATGCTTTTCTTTTGGGGGGCATCACTGCCCTCTGGTGGTCATGGGAGCTATCCAGCCTTGCTGCTGCTGGATTTGAACCGCCAACCCAGTGGGCCGCAGTCCTGCACTCAACCACTACGCCACCGGGGCTCAGCCAATAAATGCTTTTCTGCTAAAAAAAAAAAAAAAAAAGAATGAATTGTACTTGTTGCATCCCCATCCCACTTCCCCAGAACGAACTCTTTCCAACTGGTGCTGGAATTTCCAACCCCTATACTCGAGGAGAGGCGCCTGGGCGGCATCGTGGCTATGTATTGGGCTGCTAACTGCAAGATCAGCAGTTCGAAACCACCACCAACTCCTAGGGAGGAAGACTGAATTTGCCACTCCCATAAACAGTCCCAGTCTGGGAAATCTGCACTGCTCTAGAAGGGTGGTTGTGAGTCTGCTTGGGCAGCAGGCGGAGAGGAGCCCTGGAGCACAGGGGATTCGTGTGGGGCTGCTGACCACAGGCCAGGTGCTCTGTAGGAGAAAGACGAAGATTTCTGTTCCCACGAAGATCGACAAGCTCAGAACATCACAGGGGCAGTTCTACCCTGTTCGACAGGGTCTCTGTGCGTCGGAGTCCTTGATGGCAGTGAGGTTGGAGTTATACTGGGGCTTATAATCCCACTGGGGAAGACGGGGTTTGCGATGCTGATGAGGTAAGAGGAGTGTGAGGTGGTGTGGCGGTCATGTGCTTGATGTCAATTTCATGATTGGGATGTGGGGGTGGCGTCTAGCCTGTCAATCTGGAGATAGCCAATGAGTAGCCAATGAGGCCTCTGTGTGAGCATGGCTTTCTCCTGAGACTTCCGGGAAGTCTCATGGTATTTCCTTGTGGAGATGAGAGACCGTTTTCCTACTTGTTGAGAGTTGCTCGACTGACAAGACAAGATGGCAGCATCCAAGGAGCTGGAGGAACCGGAGGAAAAGCCACACGGCCTTACCCTGATGGAGCCAGACCTCTGAAGCTGGAGAAGCCACATGGAGACCCCGGCCAGCACCAGGAAGCTTGGACTGCATGTGCTCCGTGAGTCAGAAGGAAACTTTTAGACTGGTATTGGGCTTGTGCTGGACTTATGACCTTGGGCTGGACTGGTTTGGGATGCTTTCTCAATGTCCCCTTCCTCTTATATATAAACCTTACCCTTGTATCCATATGTTTTCTTATGAATTTGTTTCTCTAGTCTACCCGGACTAACACAGGTGGGTCTGAAATCCATTGCTTTGCTTTTCATCGCATTTCCCGCACACTTTTTAAAGCTTCCAAGTAAAAATCATTCAACAAGCCAGTGAACCAGCAGATGGTAGAAGACTCAGGTCATAACCCACGGAGATCACCAGGGGGTCAAGACATTAGAAAGCAAAGCGATGAGGGCCGTCCCCGTCCTGTGCTGACGGAGAGAGAGCATTAGTTTAGAGTTAGCTATGGTCTGCTTCAGCCCAGGGACAACCTCCCCTCCCTCCCCAGGTGAACACAAACAGCAGCTCCTCTGGAGAGCAGCTCCTGGTAAAGACTGCAGCCCAGACAGCCCTGCGGGAGCAGTTCTACCCTGCCCCGGGGTCCCTGTGCATCGGAGCCATGTCCCTGCACCCTCCAGCAGCAGACCTGCCCTGGGAAAGCACCCACATCCCTGCACCCCCCAGCAGCAGACCTGCCCTGGGAAAGCACGCTCTGACTTTAGGTTAGTGCTGAGAAAAAGGGAGGAACCGACTCGTGGGCCCACTGACACCAGAGCAAAGGATGGAGAGTCGAGTTTGTACAGCCACCCCACTGCTAGAGGGAACCTGGTTTACTGGGACGACAAAAGAGACCAGAAGGGAGACTAGAATAAAGTGACCAGACGTCCCGCTTTTTAACAATCTGTTTGCGTCTTGCGGCGTTTAAAAATTAAAATATATTACAATACTATTTTTGCATCCTATGAAAATTTTTGTTGCTCCATATAGACCAAATTTTTAATCAAGAACCACCCCCAGCCCACTCTACCCCGGTCAATGCTGTCCCGCTTACAATCTGGTCACTTTAGACTAGCATAGTGTCAGAGTCATACGGCTTTAGGTATGTCACTGTCCCTTTGGGGTCCTGAGCCCTGGAAGCACAGAGAGGTGAGGGGCGGGATTCCTTCATTCACCCAGCCCTGTTCTCAAGCACAGACACGCGAGGGCACCGCGAGGGCTCACAGGCCAGAGAGGGGAGCGGGCTTGCAAACACGACTTCCCATGTCCACAGACAATCCCCAGGGTCTGCCGGCAGCGAGCCACTTAGACTGGCTCTCGGCGATGGGTAGGCAGCGTCCGGCTGAAGGCAGGAGAACGAGTGAGGGATGAGCAGCCTGGCTCGGTCTGCAGAAGCAATGAGCCCCGGAGCAGATGGAAACCCAAGATCCAGGGAAGGGAACAGTGGGAAGGCTAGATGATGGGAGCGGCGATCAGAATTCCAACTCTGTCCTGCAGGAAATGGGGAGCCAATGCAGACTGCCCCCCACAGGAAAGAGCCGCCTTCACACATCTAAAGGTTGTGCGTCTGGACCAGGGGTCATGGCTTTGTCATCTTGGTGAGATTTGGGGTAGCCTAGTTCACACAGAAAGGGCCTCGGTGGTGTCGTGGGTGACGCGTCAGGCCGCCAACCACAGGATGAGCTGTGTGTGTGAACCTTCTAGCTGCTCCACAGGAAAAAGATGAGGCTGTTGATGACCGTCAGGAATTGCAGCCTCAGACACCCACAGAAGTCCTGCTCTGGCCTGGAGGGTCACTGCAAGTCAAACTGGTGTCACCAGCTATGGGGGAGCCCCCGGGTACAACCGTGCAGTGCTCGCTGCCCCGGGAAGGCCGGTGGTTCATTCCCACCCCCCCAACCAGGTGGCTCCATTGGCCATCAGGCTGCTCCCTGAAAGATGGCCACCAAGAAACCATACCACCATACCCCACCCCCCACCCCCAGGCCGTCTCGACTGTGTCCTATCTCCTACATGTCTAAGGGATATATTCATAGATATCAGGGCTAAAAGGCTTGGTATTGTTTTTGTTTCACTTCGGTCTGTGTCTATGCTTCCCGGCATCCTCTCCTTGCTAAGTGAAAAGTTCGGTCTCTGTGTTAGTCCAGGTAGACTAGAGAAAGGAATCCACAGACACTCGTATGTGCATAAGAAAGAGGTTTGTATACGAGAGCAATTGAACATTGAGAAAACATTTCAGCCCAATCCAGTCCGAGGTTATAAGTCTGATATTAGCCCATGTGTCTGATACCAATCCATAAAGTCCTCTTCAGACTCAAGAAGCACATGAAATGACCAGAACAATCACAGGCCAGTGGGTGCAGAGTCGTGTGTACCCAGTGGTGGTAGAGGCATCTCAGGGCTGGCAGGGGCCTCTCTGTAGCGTCTCAAGCATCTCAGCATTGGCAAAAGTCTCTACGTGGCTTTTCTGGCATCAGAGGTCTGGTTCCATCAGGGTAAGCCCAGGTGGCTTCTCCTCCAGGATGTCTTACAGGGAGTCAGCCTTGTGTCTTGTCAGAAGAGTGTCTCCAAGGGACTGAGTCATGAGTCTCTCACCTCCAAGGGGGAACTATGGCCAGATTTCCCAGAACTCAGGAGGAAGTCATGCCCACAATAGGGGTCTCATAAGCTATCTCCAGATTGACAGGCTAGACTCTACTCCTGCACACATAATCCTTAAATTGACACAAGAGTACATGACTGCCAGTCTGCCTTCCTACAGACACAGGTCCCTGGCAATAATGAGAAGTCGCACAGACCTCTCACGTGAGTAATTTATGGAGCACACAAGGAATCCCCCCTCAATTTGACCTTACAACTCGGGGTCACCTCTGTCCAGATTCTCTAAGTGTGATCGCAAGAGGCACACCTCTGGGGCGTGTCATCATCCAAAGGAAAGGCTGGCCTTTTAAATCTCTTTAAGGACGTATGTGGTGGGAGCACAAAGACTCCCCTGGGAGAGGAAGGGGTTGGAGAACCTGGGGGCTGTGGCGAGGAGAGCCCAGAACGACCTTCTGAGGGCGGGGGAGCCCTGCACACCATCACAGGCCCCAGAAACGATGCTGAAGATGCAGTCAAGGGGCCTTGGGACCAGCACAGGGCGTCTAGGAACACTCAGCCAGCCCAGGTGGAGAGGACGTACCTCAGAGAGCAGACTGGCAAGAAATGCAGGTAGGTTAGCCCAGAGTCAGGAATAGGCACTTCCTGAATAGGCCAGACACCTAGGTTCCAATCCTGCTTACTGACTGTGCAACTCCTGACAACACGTCAAACTTCTCTGTGCCTCAGCTTCCTCCCTGGTTCAATGGGAACAATAAGGACACCCAGCAACAAAGGACCCATGAGTCCACATGCATCAAGCCTTTAGAACAGGGCCCCATGCATGGTAGCAATACCTTCCTGGAGATTGTATAAGATACCATCATGCAACAAAATCATGGACAATAAGCACCCTGTGGCCAGACCGAAAAGAAATGACAGCCCCTGAGACTACAGCCCCCGACGCCATCTTTGAATCTTAAACCAAAAATAGTTCCGCATCTTCCTAAAACCAAACTGCCTGTCTTGAGCAGGTGCTCTTTCAAGAATTGTCTCTTAGGGACCAAAGTGTCCACGGCTCTTACAAGACTCGACGGGGAGTCTCTGCGGGCAGTGGGAGGGTGGGAACGGTGGCCCACCATCACCAAACGGTACGTGGAGAAACTGGAGGAAAAAAAAAAATCTAAGCATGGAAAATAGTTAGGATTTTCGCAAGAGGAATGCAAATCAGTTTAAATGGCTGTTGTTGCTAAGACTATTATTATTATTATATATAATAACACTCATTATTATATATAATTATACAATATAAATAGGTACTCCTACCTTAACGATTGTGTAATATAATATACACACAATATAAATATAGGATCATCTGTATATGTACCATGTGCTATTCGTGATATGATGATGCTATCATTATTCAGTAGTGTAGTGGATTGCACATTAGGCTGTGAACAGCAGTTCGAAACCACCCGCGTTCCAAGGGAGGAAGATGAGACTGTCTCCTCTCCTGAAGATTCCGTCTTAAAAATCCACGGGGGTCTTTCTCTCCCGTTCCACTGAGTCACGATGAGTCAGCGTTGAGTGTGTGGCGTCATTTGGTTTCACCCAGTTAGGAAAATAGCCCTGAGCAGAAAGACAAGGTCTAAGGAAGGGAGCCCAGCCCGGGAGCAGTGGATTCCATCCACCTCCAGAGTGACCATGCTCTTGGTCATGAGCCCTAGACACCGTTGGCTGGGCCATAGACGAGTCACTTAACATCTTGATTTCATCTTCTCTGCGAAAGGGGTGACCATCAATGGCACCCTCTTCCTAGTTTGTGCCAAGTCCCGGTGCCCATTTTACTTGCATTTTGTCTCGGTTTTCCCGACCACCCTGTGAAGCACATACAGTTACGATACCCGTGTCAGAAATGAGAAGACTCTGGGCTCGGGGAGCTAGGGTGAATCACTGAAGGACCCACGGAGCTTCTGAAGCCAGCTCTCAGTTAGACAGGCAAGTGCACCATGAGAGAGAGCCGCCAAAGGCCCTCCATGAACATCGACGAGGTGTGTGTTTTCCTTTGCGGGCTCCTGCCTGAGGCCTTAGGATCCTTAAGGTTGAGAGTCCACTTGGCTGGGCTGTGAGTTTCAGTGGCTGGGCCGTGATGATATTCTCTGTGGTGAGATCTGAAACAATATAACCACCTCCACAATGAGGTCTGCTGTGAGCAGTCAACTAGTTGAAAAGATTTTCCTTGGGGATGTACCCTGTACCCCAAATCTGCGTCTTCTGGCAAGCTCTCTGGTCTTTTGTTCCATCTTAGATCCTGTATCTAACGTGTCATATCCGACCTCCAGTTCTTCGACTCGAGCCAGCCGCCTGCTGCACCGCCTGCCATTGGACTTGCCAGATCTTGAGTTTATCAGCCTCTGTGGACACATGAGTCAGGAGAAGCCTCCAGCTGGCTGTCTGACCCATGAACTTGGAACTCACCTGCAACGACAACCATATGAGCTACTTGCTAGAGATAAATCTATTTATACAGAGGTGAGTTTCACTAGCTTTGTTTCTCTCGAGAACTCAGCAGTAAAGCAGGGCCCCAGGGAGGCTCTGAAAGGAAATTCTTCCTTGGCAAGAAGCTGCCCTGTACCAGGTATCATGCTGGGTGTTCTAGCACATCGTTACCATCTCGTCACCATGGCTACCCTCTGAGACATACCTGACTGCACCAGGGCCCGGAGGCTGTTTCTTGCCCATGGCCCTAGAGCTTGTCTGAGGCAGATAGATCTGCCCTATCCCCACACTCAGGCTCAATGTTGGGCTCTGAAAACATTCCCATTGCCCCTCAAAGCCTTCCTTACATAAGTATGAATATCAGACTAGTTTCAGGGAGGTGGCAATTGAAGATGTCCAAAATCTAACTCTTGTAAGATACTCCTTTGATCCATTTCCGTCCTTGAATATACTCCTTCTTGTCCCTCAACTCTGTGATTCCCTGCAACCTCTCATGGAGACTCACAAAACACAGAGAAAATGTCTCTCAGGGGGGTGGGTGCTGCTCAGTCCAAAATTTGAGGGCCTGGCAGGAGGGACCAAAGGCAGGATTCAGGGTCAGAAGTCTCAAATGTCCAAAAGCCACAAGTCTTCTCACCTCGACCACAGCTCAGCCAGGAAAATCGAGGTCTGGCTTTAAAGGAGTGTATCGCGCTGGGTGGTGGCGCCATGGTCTATCCACAGAAAGCAAAGGCACTGCCTATGTCGTGAGGTGGGCTTGTCAGGAAGTCATCGAGAAAACCAAGTGGGGGTCCTGACTCATATCCAGTACGATGAAAGCAGGGTCTTAAAGACGACCCCCGGGGAACAAAGGAATGTGCCCAGGCCCACATCCTCCAAGGTCAGGTTTCCCCACCACCACCACACTCCTGTCCACCCACAGAGTAGAGAGTGCCCCCCCCAAATGGGTCCACAGTCCCAGGCCGTCAAAGCCCAGAATATATCACACATATCGTCAGAGGAACCGTGGCTGGAAGGGCCCCATTAATTGACCATCACTCACTCACCGCCCACTTTGAAAGCACAAAGCTGCTTATTCTGCACCAGGATAACGACCAGGGGGCCAAGCGGGACCACAACGCAAACTATAATTACTGCAGATGACAATTTGCATTCCAAGAGGAAAGCAAACGTGAACGGGGCTTGGGGCCCCACGGGCACCTGGTAATCAGCTGAGCCCCCACCAAACTGCTCCTGCAAAGAAGACATATCAGTTCAACGATGCCACAGCAGGGTCTGGAAAATGTGCCCCTGCTCCCCATGAGCCCCCACCCGAGGAAAACCCACGCCAAGCAGCAGCCCGGGCTGAGCGTGATCCCCGTCCAAGAGGTCACATTCCTCGGTAGCAAAACAAAGAAGGCAGCAGCCAGCTCAGGGGATGGGCAGGCAGCACAGGTAAAGGA
Organism: Nesogale talazaci; assembly: GCA_004026705.1. Taxonomy (NCBI): domain Eukaryota; kingdom Metazoa; phylum Chordata; class Mammalia; order Afrosoricida; family Tenrecidae; genus Nesogale; species Nesogale talazaci. Next base: position 64,639 of record PVJH01011336.1, read on the forward strand.
TGAAAGGCAGGAAACACGTTACATAACAGGACCCTGGTTCTGTGCCCAGGGGGGTGGGCACCCTTCTCTCCCGCTCCGCCAGTAGATGTCTTGCCTATGAGTCAGACATCAGGGCACAGCGGCCTCGCTGCCAAGAACACCCCAGCAGCCGAGAAGGGCCTTCTGTGTGCATGCTGCGAGGAAAACCCATCCTCCTCCACACGAGGTCGCTGGCTGGTGCAAAAGGCTTGCCCTCCACCAATCTAAGAGCTGGGGGTTCGAGTTCGACCAGCACCCCGTGGGAGACAGGCCTGCCAATGACAGCCGAGAGCCCCCTGTGAGGCCACTCTTTTCTGTGACACACAGGGTCACGAAGAACTGAGTCCAGGAAGACCTTTCCTCGGACAAAGACTGCCAGGGCTTCCCGGAGGCAGGGGGAGAGCTAGGATCCAGGCCTTGGGGCTGTGGATAGTTCTATGTTTTTTTATTAGAGAAAGAAAACACACAGTTCAATTTCCATCGCTCCAATCCTGGCTGGCTGGCCGCTCGGAAACCCTCTGCTGAGCCGCCGGTATGTGCGGGCTCAAGACAGAGGGCCTTCCAAGCAGGAGAACTTCCCAGCCGACCACCCGGAGGGATCTGGGTAAAATGCAGACTGAGTCCGTGGGCCCTGAGCTGGGCCTGGGCCTCTGCATTCCCCACACAAAAGACTGCTGTTACCTCTCCATGGATGACACTGGGAGAACCTTCTAGAGATGTGCTGGTGGCATTGTTGCTGCTGTCTGCTGTCAGCTCCGTGTCAACCCATAGCGAGACCCGATGAGGACCAGCGATGACAGGAGAACTGCCCCCTAGGCCTTCCTAGGCTGTCACCTTCATGAGAGAAGAATATGCTAGAGCTTTTCTCCCAGCTGATGGTGAGCTTGAACCGCAAACCTTTTGGTGGGAACTTGAATGCTTGACCATTGCGTCACCAGCGCTCTTTGCCGATGGCATACACCAAACTCACTTGCCACTGGGTCAATGTGGACTCAGTGAGCCTGTGGGACAGGGTAGAACTGCCGCCCTGGGTTTCCAAGGCTGTAACTCCTTCCCGGAACAAAAATTCTCCTCTTTCTCCCGAGGAGAGACTGGTGGTTGTGAACTGTTGATCTTGTCGTTAGTCGCCTGTCAGTGGTGGTAGAAGTAGACCCAACATAGCTGTGTTCCTCACATAATGTATATTTGTGTTCCTTAGGTTTCCAAGGTCGCAGTGTCATGTGGCGACTTTGAGCTAAGAACCAAGTTATAAACACAAGCCCACGCATACTATGTCTCAATGTATTTAAAGCTCTTGCTTCTAGGCTTTGGCTAAAGTTCCAAGCTGCTCACTGTGGCTTCCTGAGTCCCAGATGTGGGAAGACAGAGACAAGCGCACTGAGATCATGTCTTTTTCAGTGGCACATGCCGAGGGCCCCTTAGTCACCCTGGATAACAAGATAAATATATTTTTAGGGGGGCAAAAAAAAAAAGTGACATCGAGAGTACAGAATAGGTATCAGGAGGCTTTATTTGTTTCAAGAACAATAAATTTTGTCCGTTTGTTCCAACAAGGATGGCAAGTCCTGAAGGAAAACTTGCTCAGATTCTGCTAAAAAAAAAAAAATGAACCCAAAACTCAGGGCCCTGGGGTCGATTCTGGCCCATGGTGCCCCCCCTGCATTACGGACGAGAACTGCGGCATGAGTTTTCCTGGACTGGCATCTTGATGGCAAGAGAGTGCCAGGACTTTCTTCTGTAGCATTACTGGGCTTTGAACCATTAACCTTTAGGTTGGTAGTGGTGCACAAACCACTTGCGTGACCTGTCGAGTATCAGCAGATCTTTCTTTGGTCCAAGTTTCTGGAACCGCCTTGGATCCCCTGAGATACACAGGACGGGAAACACCAAAGTGGGTGTATGGGGTGTCTCCAGAGTCTGCTCACTCCACGTGGGGCACGCCGTATTCACAATAAGGTAGAGCCTGCTCACTCAATCCACCAGCTCGACGGGGGTCCTCTGAGGTGCGTCTCGGGCTGCCCCATCAGTCACGGACTGCAAACATCTGACTAACCCGGCAGACAGCTGACTCGCCCAGTGCATTTTCAAAATCAGCTTGCTGGAGTTAGCTGGCCTGGCCTGTTATGCAAACAGTAAACAATGAACTACTGATAACATCTCCTCCCCACTGCCAATGTAAACCATGCTGGGCCAACAGAAAGGCGCAACAATAGTTGCATGGGTTTGTTTAAACACAATTGGCAGCAGGTGAAAATATGCTTAACTCCTCCTCTTGCTAAACCAGAGACTATCAAGAAAGAGTTCTAGAAATAAAGCCAGTGTCAAGGGTAAGGAAAGGAAAGCCAAAAAAACCCGAACATTGTTTCTATTCCAGAAGCGTTTGTACACTGTTGTTATTAAGTACCACTGAGTCCGTTCTGTCTGAGCAACCCCACCTGGAATAGATTAGAATTACCTAATAGAGTTTTCCAGGCTGTAGTGTCATGGAAGCAGATCAGAAGGCCTTTCTCCATCAGAGCTGCAGGGTAGGTTCTGATGGCCAAAATTCCTGCTCCCAGCCCAGTGCCCACCCATTGCACCACCAGGACTCTGTGCCTATTATGTCCACTCTCAGCTTGAAACTCACTGCCACTGGGTCAAATTCAACTCAGAATGACCAGGCACTGAGTATTAAAATAAATGGCTACATATAGTGTCTAGGGTCTTAAAGGCTTGCAGATAAACAAGCAGCCATCAAGCTGAGAAACAACAAAGCCCACATGGAAGAATCACACCATCAGATACCAGACATCAAGGACCCAGAACAAAAAAATTTGTATCATTATGAATGAGGGGGAGGGCAGAGTGGAGACCCAAAGCCCATCTATAGGTAGTTTGACATCCCTTACAGAATGGTCGAGGGGAAGAGAGGAACCAGTCAGGATGCAGTATAGCACTGATGAAACATACAACTTTCCTCTGGTTCTTTAATGTTTCCTCCCCCCTCACTGTCATGGTTCCCATTCTACCTTACATGTCTGGCTAGACCAGAGCATGTACACTGGTACGGATAAGAGCTGGAAACACAGGGAATCTAGGACAGATAAATCCCCCAGGACCAATATTGAGAGTAGCCATAACAAGAGGGGAAGGGGAAGGTGGAGAGAAAAATGGGGAACCCATCACAATGATCTATCTATAATTCCCTCATGGGGGGATGGACAACAGAAAAGTGGGTGAAGGGAGACATTGGTCAGTGTAAGACATGAAAAAATAAGAATAATTTATAAATTATCAAGCAGAGAGGGGCAGTGGAGGGGGGGGCAAATGTTTTGAGAATGATGAGGGCAGCAGGTGTACAAATGTGCTTGACACACAATGGATGGATTGTGATAAGAGTTGTATGAGCCCCCAATAAAATGATTAAAAGTAATTTTTTTAAAAGAAAATGATGATGGCAACAAATGTACAAATGTGCTCGATACAATGGATGGATAGATGGATGGTGATAAGAGTTGTACAAACCCCCATTAAAATGATTAAAGAAAAAATTTTAAATATATAAAAATGGCTAGAACTACTAAAGCGAAGTTAATTGCAGCACCTGCACTGTTTACTGCTTTTTAAAAAGGATTTTCTTTCTATTTGTCCACTCCACCCTTTGTCTGTCAGATTGTCATAAGGGTAGCTTGTGTGTGGCAGTGAGACTGGAAGCCATGTCACTGGACTTGCGAATGCCAGCAGGGTCACCAAAGGGAACAAGCTCTGCAGCACTTCCAGACGAGTGACTGTGAAGTGCAGCCTGTCAACTTCAGAGAGATTCGCTACTGAAAACCCTATGGAAGAGAAAGGAACCTGCCAGTTATTCAAAAATCGATTGAACAGAAGCAGAACATTGTGAGAAATTGTGAAGAAGAGGATCCCCTCAGATCTGGAGGCACTCAAACAATGACCGAGGAAGTACTCCCTTCTCAAAGTAGAATCGGATCTTCAGGACCTTCACTGGCCAATGGGGCCCAACTCAATAGGAGAACAAAAGGCTACCAACACTGATGAGTAACCAGAATTTGAATATACAAAACATGGATCTACTCAAATTGGAGGTTGTCAAAAATGAAATAGAACAAATAAAGGTAGATATTCTGGGCCTTAGCACTCTGAAATGGACTGGTATTCGCCATTTTGAATCAGAAAACCAGATGGTTTATTATGCTGTGAATGATAAAATCAATACAACTATTACTTAAATTTATGCACCGACCACTAAAGCTAGTGATGAAGAAAATGAAGGATTCTGTCTGAAATCGATCAGACATGCACTCAAGATAGAGTGAAAATTATTGGTGAGTGAAGTGCAAAAGTTGGAAACAAAGAGGAAAAACAGTATTTGGAAAATATGAACTTGGTGTAGAAATGAACCTGCAGATCGCATGTTAGAACTTCGCAGGACTAATGACTTCATCACAAATAGCTTTTCAACAACACAAAAAGGGCACTGTACACGTGGACTTTCCCAGATGGAGTACACAGAAATCAAATTGACTACCTCTTTAGGAAGAAGCACTAGAATCGCTCAATATCAGCAGGTAAAAGCAGACCAGGTGTTGTCTGTGGAACAGACCATCAATTCCTCATATGTAAGGTCAGGTTGAAGTTAAAGCAAATGAAAAGAAATCCACAGGAGACAAAATATGACTTTAGTAATATAGCACTTGAATGTTGAGGCTA
>PVJH01011337.1:0-69133 GCA_004026705.1 Nesogale talazaci
CTACGCCACCGGGGCTCAGCCCCTGGTACCATAATTCTAGTGCATTGATTCATCTTCCATTTTCCTAATTGTGTCTACTTTCACGTGCATCTGAGGTAATTGAAAATACCATGGTCTGGATCAGGCTCGCCCTACTCTTCGAAGTAACGTCCTTGCTTTTCAACTCTAGAGCAGTCTTGTGCAGAAAGTTTACCTAATACAGCTCTTTCTTTCATCTTTTGATCTATGTTCCATGAATTTTCACAGAGGATCCAAGTAAGATAAAAATCCTTGACAACTTTAACTTTTTCTCCCTTTTTCATGATGTTACTTTTTGGCCCAGTTGTGATGATCTTGGTCTTCTTTGCATTGAATTGTAATCCACACTGAAGGCTCAATCCTTGATCTTCATCAGCAAGTGTTTTAAGTCCCCCTCACTTTCAGCATGCAAGATTGTGTCATCTACATATCACGGGTTTTTAATAGGTCTTCCACCAAATGTGATGCCACATTTTCCTTTATATAAGCCAGTTTCTCTGATTTTTTTGTTCATCATGCAGCTTATCATACATTGTAAGTATTATGAGAGGATACCACCCCAACGCACACCTTGCCTGATTTTAAACAATGGATTGCACTGTTGTTCCACTCATACAACTGCTTGTTGATGCATGTACAAGTCCCATACACGCCTAATGACGTGTACTAGAATTCTCATTCTTGTCAGGGCTATCCATAGTTTTTTATGATCCTCAGAGTGGAATGTCTTGAAATAGTCAACATCTTTAGCTATTAGTAATGAAGACATGCTCTAGTTTACCATTTCATATATATTTTAAGATCTAATATATCAAAGATTTACAGTAAGTTCAAAACTATAGTGAAAATAACTAAGAAGAAAAGTGATATGGTCACATCTTCATGTTAAACCAAATTAAGTGCCAGTCTCTGATTAACTAAATGGCAGGCATTTCAGAATTCATGAAGCATGTGATGTACCTGCTTGGCATCTCCTTAGCCGGATGCTTGCCTTTCAGTCATTCTGTAAGGAATCGTTATCCATCCTCAGTGTGATACCACCTGAAAATAAGTATTTGTGTATTGACTAGCTTTTCACACAGAGCAACGTTAGTAGTTTAGCATAACATAGTCCGGTCCTTTGTTCTGCTGTAGTAATTCTGTGAGATGGCTGCTAATTGGGATTATAACACAGTGTATTTATTTAAAATTCTGCGGGCACTCAGCAGTTGTCAAGAGTTCATATCACATTTGAGGCAACCAAATCTTGAGCCTTAGAGGGCCTTTAGTTCAAATTAGATGTAGGCGTATGGCATTTCACAGCAATATTGGATTAGGCACTAGAGTTGATTGTACTTGAGTCAAGAATGTCTTGTGTGATTCTCAGAGTTTATGAGTAGATTCACTCAACAAAAAGCTTTTTAAAACTTGACATTTCTAGCCTATGAATATTGAAGATATGCTTAAAATGTGCATTTTAGAGTTATTTTAAAAGTCATACAATGGAGAAAATTCAAAGTATACACATAATCAAATTCTATCTCCTAGGGTAGAAACATAAGCATCTAGTGCTTATAATTGAAGACATTTTTTCAATGTACATTTACATCCAGTTGCTATCAAATTGATTTCAACGCATGACAATCCTGTGTTTCAGAGTGCATCTTCTCTTGGGTTTTTAGAGGCTAAATTTTTTTTAGAAGACAATCACTAGGTCTTTCTTATGAGGTGTCCCCTCTTGGACATGAACTGTCATCCTTTTAATTAGCAGAATATTAACCAATTGTACCCCCCAGGTGAAGAAGGCACTGAGGCCATATCTGACATTTCTGTCAAAATGGGGGACACACGAAGGGGGACAAGCATCCAACTCCTCATCTCTCTGAGGTCTAGTACCCTGAGGCAGAGGACAGACATGTCCTCACTGTCCATCCTTCTTCACCCTTTTGGTTCCCACAGCACTGTTTTCCTGCTGGGTTCAATAATCCATTGCAATTGCCGCACACAACTCAGACAACACTCACTATTAAGAAAATTTATTAGGATATGTATATCAACACTCACTATTAAGGACGTTTATCATGATCAGTTCATACTAAGGATATAGTCAGTTGTCTACTGATGCACTTCTTCTCAGCCCTGGACTTCTGCTGTGTAGGCTAGAAAGCCAGCTTCACAGTCTCATCATTTCAGGGCTGCCTCCCTGTTTTATCTCTTGGAGTCTTGCTCTGTCTCTTAGTCTCTATGCTGTAGCCTCTGGTATCTCTGGTCTCAGCCTCCACCATCAAACAGAACTCAGAAGTGTTTAACTGGTGACACTTCCAGCATGGCCCTAAGAGTTCTCTTTTCCTGATTTTGGGATAGTTCTTTTATACGGCAGTGTGGCTTTTGTCTTTTAGTAGGCCATATGCCCAAGAAAACAAAGGGTGGTGACTTGGTTCACACCCTCCAGTAAAGTGGATCTAGAACATACACATTTTTATTTATTGGGATTGAATGGGAAGAGACTATGATTAAGCTGAATAAACTATATCTCAAACTGAAGCAGTGGTTTAAGTAAAAAATAAAGGTGATAAAAAGTAAAACTGAAATGAAGTCTTTATTTACAGATAAGTTAATCTCAAACAGAACAAAGCAAGTAAATGAAAAGTAATTGCTGCCTTTGAATATCAGGAAAAGATCAAATTCACTGCCACTGAGTCGACACTGGCTCACAGAGATCCGATAGGACAGGTAAACTGTCCCTGTGGGTTTCAGGGTACTCACACACACCAATGAGAAGTATTTTCTAGTCATCAAAGCAAAATTCTAAAAATTATATCCAAGGAGCTATTGATTTTTATTTCTATTTTACTCATATTTTGAATTTTAAAGGATTGAAGGAATAATATGCTTTCCATTATCTGATGACTTTCCTTTTCCTAGGAAAACTCATACCTCTTCTATTGCTATTTTTGGGTGCCAGTGAGTTTGGTATGCTCTACATAAGCAAATACAATCACTCAGTGCCCTGCCACCCTCACAGTTGTTATGTTTGAGGCACTGTGCCAACCTGTCGCCTGATGGCAGGGAGTCTATTGTTCGATGCATCATGTCCTTTGCAAGTGACTGGTCTTTTCTGAAATCATATGCATAGCCTGTGAACCAAGAATTGTCATTATTTTAACGATCATTCTGGCAATACTTCCCCCAGATGGATTTCTTTTTTTCTTTTGGCAGTGTGTGGTAGTTAGACTCTTCTTACCATCCTCACTAATCTGGAATTATGATAATATGTATTTGAAAGTAAGAAACAACATTGACATGTTTTCTTATATAAGCATCGTTCTTTTTCGGTTCCACCCATTGATTTTACCCTGATGTCAAACAGAATAAAGCACTGCGGAGTCATGTTCCATCTCGACAATGCTTATGATTGAGCCCATTGGTGTGACCACTGTATTAGCCCCACTCATTGAGGGTCTTACTCTCTTGTACTAATCCTGTGATTCGTTAAGCATGATGTCCTATTTTCTAAGGAATGATCTCTCCTGTTATGTCGCCAAAGTATATAGGATGTCTTGCTAGTCCAGTGTCTATGGAACATTCTGGTGGTAATTTCTCCAAGAGATCATCTTCTGACAATTCTGTGATACTTTCAAACTTTTTCAGCAACATCATAATTTAAATGCATCACCTCTTCTGCAGTCATCTGTATTCATTGTCCGATTTTCACATGCTTTTGAAGTGATAGAAAATATCATGGCTTGGTCAGGATCAACTTTTTCTTCAAAGTGACATCTTTGCCCTTTCACATTTTTTTTTTGTGTGTGTGTGCGTGGCATCACTGCCCTGGTGGGAGTAGGAAGCCCAGTCTTGCTCCTGGAGAGCTGTTGCTTGATTTGAATTGTTAACCCTGTAGACTTTAGTCCTGTACACAACTCCTACATCACCAGGGCTCAGGCCCTTTCACATTTTGAAAAGGAGTTGTGCACCTTGTTTTCCCAATGCAACACACATTGTTTAATGCCTTGATTGCTCTTTCCATAAGCGGTGATTAGAAATGTTATAAAAGCACTGCTTATATGCTAATTTACTTATGATATTAACTTGTTAATGCAATTTTATTTCACATTCTCTGATACACTTATTTCAAGTGATCCTTTTATGGAAAGAGAATAATTTACTTAACATATTACTCATTATGAAGAATCAAGACTCTAATATGTTAGATGAATGAAACTCAGGCTTATCTTCTATTTATTATCATTACATATAATATGAAATATATCAAAATGAGTAAAGAAGAAAATGATTATCTTTCTCCAGGATGGTGTTTGTCGTCTGTTTTCTGTTCTGAGGCATCACCACATTTCTTCATCATTATTACCTGATGGGCCATTTCTTTCCTGTCCTGCCTGTAAATTTATGTTGTTTCCTCTCTCAAATTTTGCAAAAACACACTATACACTTCTTATACGACCAATAAAGATGCAAATTCATTGTTTGTGCAATGGTCAATCTTTATTGCTTTTCTTTTCCATTAAGGAATATGCTTGGCATCACTGTATCCTATGACCTAGAATTGACGGGTACTAAATAGTAGCCTCGTAAACCTTGTGGGATGGATAAATGTCTGCCCCAACTCAGTACTCTTCCATGTTGTTTTCTGCAAAACTTGAAAATCAAGTATTCTAGGCTATAATGTTATTAAGTTGTACAAAATCAAAACAACTTATGGACATATGAATATGCCTGCAGAGTGCTGGTGATATAGTGCTTACACATTGGACTACTCACCACAAATTCAGCAGTTCAAAACCTTCCATTTCTCCAGCAGAGAGAGACAAGTCTTTCTAGTTCCATAAGGAGTTATACTCTCAGAAATTTACAGGGGCATTCTACTCGGTCCTATGGGTTTGCTATGAGTTGGAACTGGCTCAATGAAAGTGAGTTTTTTTTTTGGGGGGGGGCATCACTGCCCTCTAGTGGGAGTGGGAGGCTTAGCCTTGCTCCCGGAGAGATACTGCCAAGGCAGTGGATCGCAGTCCCGCACTCAACCACAACGCCACTGGGGCTCAGCCTGACAGTGAATTTTTAAAACATAGATGCAGGGTAAAGATGAAGAGATGAAGTAAAACAGAAAACATGCTTGAAATATATACATTTTAAAGATAAAAATAAGCTTAAAATAACAAATTTTATGTTCAAACATAAAATTTTCCAAAGCATTTTCATAGATCATACTATGACATAAAATTCGGTCGGCTTGTAAATATCATGATGGTTTATTTGATTTGGATTTGATTTATCACAATCTTATTATTCCATAAAAACAGGGTAATAATTAAGAACTGTAAATGACAATAAGCATTTAGAGTTGTTTTTAATACTTAAAAGTTACTTGATTCTGCTAATCCCTTTCAAATACTTCCCTACAAGTTGGTTTGATTTTTTTCTATTGGTTCTTGTCAGTAACATTCTCCTCACATTATGGAAAAAAATTATTCAGTGTAGAAAGTTGGAAATATAGAGTAAAATGAAGTGAAAATTTCTCATAATCCTATCACTTAGTGGGAATGAATGGTGATTAAGGAAAATTTACTTACATTATTAATAGTGGATTTGAACATCTGATCTTGCAGTTAGTAGGGAAACACCAGCAATAAACTAATTTTATTTCACTTATAAAACCCTTCAGATTTATTCAGCTAGTTTAAGACAGTCACTCTAGCTTGGGAAAAATGGAATAATTTAAAATAAGATCCATTTCTTAAATGCTGTACAGAAAAACATGCAAATAGTTATTTTTTTCTAACACTAAGTAGCATTCTGGTATCTATGCAGAATTACCTGGGCTTCTTAAGGGGCCTTAGCTAATACCAGTTTTCAGACTTTGTGTCCCAGTGGACAGGTCTTCCTGGTGTCAGCGGGGTACCATCATTTTCTGGCTTTTTCCCTTGTTCTGACCTTATGTTTGACAAGCAGCCATAGAAATGGACTTTTGTCTAGATCTGGCCATGATTATATCATTCCCCAGGAGAGGTATTTTTCTCTTTGTAAATCAATGAGACATCAGTATGGTTTGATGTGTTTGTCATTTGAGCTTTTGGCACCCTCGTGAGAGATGAAAGCCTTTTTCAGTGTGGTAATAAAATCAAGTGCCTGAGTTTGTAAAGGCCTAGAACCTACTATAAATGTGCAGAGTACAAACTAACCTGTGAAATTAGCATTCCTGATTACAGGCATACATTGCTCCTAATTATGTAGGTTTTATTCCCATTTGAAACTGTTGCATTCCTGCATTCACTAATAATAATAATTTTATATTACTTGAGTTCTTGCTGAAATGACAATAAAATCTCAATTGTCATTAGTTAGTATTAACTAGAAACTAAGAATAGAAACTATTCAAAATAATAGAGACCACAAGAGTCTCTCTCTCTCTCTCTCTCTTTCTCTCTCTCTCTCTCTATATATATATATATATATATATAATTGTTTTCAGAGCTTGACCTGCTCTATCAGAAATTAGATCATTTTCTTTATATTTGAAACCAGTATGGTTCTATTAAAAAGTCCCAACTATGTTATTCAAAGTCAGCAATATGGTATTTTCTTTACAAAGGAACTAATACAAAGAATGAAAATGCCATAAACTCGCTGTGAGTTTATTTTTCATAGAGACATGCAATTAAATATATTTTCTTTTCACTTTTTTCTGAGGGTTTTTAATATCTCTTTTTACTTTTCTGTAAGGTATGTTATTTTTTGATCATCCTTTACCAGATTATTTTTAAGGATCTGCAAAATATTTGATTGCATAATTCATATTTATGATACAGAGATAGGAAAACTGAAAATTTGTGACAATGGGACAATTCTTACAAACAGGGCATTTTAATAATTTGTTACATACTTTTTTCTCTTTTTAAAAATATGAATTTGCAGCTAAGAGTTAATAAGTACAGTGAAGCATTTTAGAAATGTTAGAAATTAAAAAAATAAGATGACTAATACAAAGTATAAAACAGCCATAGTTCTTGCCAGTTATCTAAAGCATTGTCTTTAAAATCAACTGTACATGATACAGTCAATTGATAGCTAAATATTTCTACTAATCTCTTTTGGGAGAGCAGGTGTCCTTCAAAGTTTCTACAGGTCCTCTATAGGATTCTTACTCTTAACTTTGAGTACTGTTAAGCAATTCTTCAGGTATTTTCATTCAATATCAACATTCTTTGGCAGTTATTCTGAGGGGGATGGAGAAGCAAAAGGGCAAACAAAAATCTTGTTTATGCTTTTGGCAAATAGATTGGAGACAGGGAAGTAAATGTGATCCTGGTTGCATTCTCAATCTTGGAACAATATTCTTCCTTAGTCATTTTATTGGGGGCTCATACACTCACATCACAATCCATACATCCATCCATTGTATGCAAGGCACATTTGTACATTTGTTGCCATCATCATTCTCAAAACATTTTCTTTCTACTTAAGCCCTATGGTGTTTGCTCCCCATATTTCCCCTCTCTCTCTGCTACCCCCTCCCTCAAAAATCCTTGATAATTTATAAATTATTACTATCATTTTGTCATATGCTATCTTGTCCAATGTCTCCCTTCACCCACTTGATAATTTATAAATTGTTATTATTTTGTCATATCATACACTCTCCGATGTCTCCCTTCACTCACTTTCCTGTACTCCAGGGAGGTTATATATAGATCCTTATAATTGGTTCCCCTTTCTACTCCACCTTTCTTCTATTCTCCCTGTGTTAGTCTGGGTAGACTAGAGGAACAAATTTCATAGACACGCATATAGATATAGGGAAAAGGTTTATATACAAGAGGAACAGGACATTGAATCCAGTCCAGTTTAAAGTCATAAGTCCGATATTAACCCATGTGCCTGAAATCAGTCTATAAAGTCTCCTTCCAACTCATGAAGTCACAGGTCAGTGGGTGCAGAGTCCTGGTGCTGGCAGGGGTCTCCCCATGGCTCCTCACTTCCAGGGCTCAGGATCCATCAACAGCAGAAGCAACTCATCGCAGGCAGAGGTCTCCATGTGGCCGCCCCAGCTCCATTAGGGCAAAGCCATGTGGTGTCTCTGCTGGCTCTTCCAGCTTCTCAGAAGCTGCCATCTTGTCTTGTCCACGATTCATCGTCTCTGAAACTAACTCCCAACAACAGGGGAAGATAGCTTCTCATCTTCACGAGGGAAATATCATGAGATTTCCCAGACGTATCAGGAGAAAGCCATGCCCACACAGAGGCCTCATTGGCTACTCAATGGCTATCTCCAGATTAAGAGGTTAGACTCCACCCCTATATTTCAATTATAAAAGTAACATAAGCACATGACTTCCACACTTCCCATGTTGCCACTCTCACCAGTGGCCCTGAAGCGATCATCTGTCCTGGATTCCCCATGTTTCTGGTTCCTCTTTGTACCAGTGTACATCCTCTGGTCTAGCTGTATTTGTAAGGTAGAATTGGGATCACAATAGTGGGGGGAAGGGAAGCATTTAAGAACTAGAGGAAAGTTGCATATTTCTTTGTTGCTACACTCTTCCCTGACTGGCTCATCTCCTCTCCATGACCCTTCTGTAAGGGGATGTTGCTTCATCTACAAATAGGCTTTGGTTCCCCACTCTGTATTCACCCTCATTTATAATGATATAATTTTTAATTTTTGGATGCCTGATCTGTTCACATACCTCCTGGTCACACAGGGTGGTGTGTTTCTTCCATGCAGGCTTTGTTGCTTCCAAGTGACATGGCTGCTCGTTTATCTTTAAGCCTTTAAGACCCCAATCACTATATCTTTTGATAGCATGGCACCATCAGCTTTCTTTACCCCATTTGCTTATGTACACATTTGTCTTCAGCGATTCTATCAGGAAGGTGGGCACATAATGCTATGATTGTTAGTTCTGTGATGCCTGATAAGTGATCCCTTTGACACCTTGTGGTCACACAGGCTGGTGTGCTTCTTCCATGTGGACTTTGCTGCTTCTGAGTTAGATGGCCACTTGGAACAACATTCTTATTCAATTCTGAACACTAAGCCTAGTTGGATTCTAAGAGGTCAAAGGGTCCCTTCCATAAATCGATGTGACAATTAGAAGGAAGAGTGTATCTCCTGGCCTAATTAGAGTTCATAGTGAACACGGTTCAAGTCAAAGGTTTGAATTCTCCTTCAGGGCCCTAAAGAACATTGAGGTTCCATGAATTCTTCTGTGGTTGTCTTGTTTGGGTTTTCAAACATAGCCACACAATCTTCAAGGAATTTGTCATATTCTTTTCTCTTCAGATGACATCTGCTGGTAGTTGGCCTGTCTTTCAGGAGTTCCAGCTCTCCTTCGTTCTTTGCTGTTTCTGCTATCTGCTGGGCACGGTGTTCACCTCCTGATGGCAGTCATCACTATGCCCCATGCCCTGGTGGGGACTGGGAGTTCAGATCTGGTTAAGCTGACATGTCACTGGTGGCAGCGCATGGTCTGTGCTAGGCAGTGTATTGGTTCCATATTGGGAGGCTAATTGAAAAGTCACTCGTTTGAAACCACCAGCTGCTCTGTGGCCAGAGAGAGAGATGGGGGTTTCTTCTTGGTGAAGGATGACAGGGCTTTATACCCCTGAAAAGTTACATTCTCAGAGACTCACAAGGTCTCCTAGAGGATTGTCCTGATGCAGAATGAAGTCAATGGCAGTGAGTTTCCGAGTCTGATTCAGGTGAATCAGTACTGCTCTTCCAACAAGTTTTCAGTGATGGTCCTCCTTCTTCTGATATTTCTTCTTTAATCTTAGAAACTCCAAGCACATTAGAGGAAGGTTCATTCAGTATGTACAATCTTCCTGAAAGAAGTTCGGTACATTTATGAGAATGAATGATTCTTTATGAGTCTGTAGACTTGTTTCTCTCTGCAGCGGTCCCTATCCGACCGGTGGGCATTGGTGGCAACTGTACGGTGGATGGGTGGGTGTCTGAATCACTCCCTGCATGGGTCCAGATTGGCCCAAAGTAAGTGGCTTAGTGTTACACCTGGGGAGTGTCTTTCTGAGCCTGACCCAGTTACACAAACTTTAGATTAGTTTTTATATAATTTTTGCTGCTGTATTTGCTCATGATGAAGACATTTGTAATCGATGTTTTCCTTCTTTCCTGTTCTCTTCTTCTATCCCGACATGAAAATATGTATATAAGGAACCTTGTCACTGATTTTGGGCACAAGAGCTTGAGACCAGCAGCTGGACCTGCCCCTCTGTATCAGCACTCGCACTGGCCCCACGTGGTCCCTTCAGCTCTCATGCAGAGCCGTGACTTCTCTGCAGAGCAGCCGTGGCATTCGTTTATCATGTTTTAAAGTTCAGTGACAATTCAGTATTCTACATTTTAATTTCTTTAAAACACCCTAATGTCAAACATTCTAAATCAGCTCTTCTTTTATTTTTATTTAAGAACTCTAAATAGATTATAATTCATTCATGTTTAATAATGTGTTTTGTAGGCAATTTATTTATCATTATTGTAAGTTTTTGCACCTTTTAAGTATAATTTGTGTAGAATTTAAGGAGAGCCATGACCTGAGCACAGCTCTCTGATCTCCCTCTCATTCTCAATAATTTCTTGAGGAAGCTCAAGACAATTGGTGAGAAACCTTTATGGCAGGTCATAAAAGGAAAGTTTTGCCTATCTAACCTGAGGAAAATTTTACCTATGCAATCCGAGTGCAATTCATCTCTTGGATGAGTCCATCCAAACATACGTTTTTCTACTTAAAGGTCACAAACCATACCAAGCTGACCCATCCGGCTAAAATAAAACTTATTGTTTCATATTGCATCACTTGAAATAGCATATGTCAATCAATCAACACTGCCATCAACAAAACAAAACAAAACCCCTTACTGTTGTCTAGCGGACTCTAATTTAGAGTGACTTCATAGGGAAGGGTAGAACTGCTTCCGTGTCACTCACGGCAACACCTGGGCACTTCGTACACATCTCCCAGCATCTACATTTTAGAGCATTATTAATGGTGTTGTATAGCATCTAATTGATTAGCCAATGGAAATAGAGTGGACACTTCATTCAAAAGAAACAGAAAAGGGCTATTTGCCTAGCAGAAAAGCTCAACGTACAGTGTCTAAATGCCCCAAATACCACTTGTTGCCCAAATGTGTGCACCTTGGTCTTTTTAGCACATTGTATTCCCTGGCACTCAGACTCTTGCCTGCCTCTTCTGGTCCTCTAAACTGCCTCTCTTTATAATCCTAGATTTTTCTAGACAGTAAATTCCAAAACCATTTGACCAATGGTTTCATGCTCCTGAACTGGGAATGTTCTCAGACCCAGAACAAATAAGAAACACCTTGGAGTCATTCCATGTAGGGAAGTCTTGTGATGAAATGCTGATGACTGGGATTGACAGGATGGAAGATTTGATATTAGACAAGGATGCAATAGATTACCAAAAAAGGGGATTAAGGGCCTACTAAAGGCTATATTGGTCAAATAAATGAGTAGGCCAATTATCAATTTGCTGGGAAATTTAGATATTTAATTTGCATTTAATGGAAAACTAAGGTGATCTTTAAAAAATATATGCTCAACCACTCTAAACTCTTTGTGCTTCAATTTAAGTAATGATAGTGAAAAATGTTGAACTGTTTATTGTCAGATATTGAAAGCTGGGTTTTTACTACCATTTTAGTACCTTGGGACTCCTTTTTAAGTGTTTTTTTAAGCATAGATCAATTTCTTATAATCAATGATTCATTCAGTATTTATTGGCAATCTACTAAACGAGATAATTACAGTATGGTATGTGAGACAACTGAGAATCAGGCAGGCATCATAAGTTTATTTTTAATGTAACCTTTAGAGGCAACATTCTGCACATTTATGCCTACTACTATTATGTATATCTATGACATTATCTTTTGTTTTTCATTATCTTTTGTTTTTCATTTTATATTTTATAATATAATGAAATGATAATTATGTTAACTAATTGGCACAATTTTGCACTATCATTTTGGGAAAAATAATAAACAAAATGGGCTTAAATGCTTTTCAATTTGCATTTCTCCTTGACATTAAAGAAGGTTAAAAGTGCATCTGTACTACCTTGAAACATTTTCAATCTTTTTGTTCTCAGAAATGAAGTAGAATATTGCTATATTTCTTTTAAACATCCAATTTAATTATGAAATATGAGTGTTAGAGTTAATATTAAATTTTTAATGATCCTTTTATTCTTTCCTCTGGACTATGGAAATTCCATCAATTGGATTATGGTATTGTTTATTAAAATTCTATTTAAAATTCAAGACCACTCCCTTTCTACATAATTCCTAGAAATTTTTCTCTACTTAGGGTTCATTGATTTATTTACTCATGTGACTTAAAAGGAGGAAAGGTTAACCCAGAGAAACCAAGAGAACAATAGGTTTCAAGGATGAATAAGTATTTACCTCTATTAAATATGAAGAGGTTTCAAAAGGTTCTTGGAAAAATGCAATGAAAACATGACTAGAAAAAAATGTTTTTAAAAAGAAAGTATGACTAGAATGGAATTTTCCCACAATCTTTTTGATTCCCTCTTGTATAGCTGAGAAATTGACTAGGAGAAAACTGTTTTCTGAATGATCATGGTTTAGCATAATGTAAGTTGCTCATAATTTTGAAAAGAGAACATTCAATAGAAGAGAAGTTTCATCAGAGGAGGATGAGAAGAAAACTCTAGGAAGTAAAGTAAATGTGAAATCAGCAATGTACTGGGTCAGTTGCAGTAAACAAGCCTGGAAAGTGTTTGGTCTCTTCTTTCCTTGTGTGCTTATTTTTGCAACAGTGAGGCAGGCTGAAGTGAGCTCTGACTTGGTGTCATTGTGTGATCCTCGTTGATGTCATTCTGTGAGAAGTACATATTGTAAAGGCCTCAATTGAATAGGTTGCTAGTTCTGCTTTGCTGCTGCAACTCTGCCACATTGGGAGACACCTTCCATTCACCCCTGGGTCCAATAGGAAAGATCATGGGACTAACTTTTGATGGTCATAGTTTGATGATATCATTTGTAGTTTTGAGTAGTATGATGTGCCAAATCACATCCTACCTCAATTACTGTCTTGGGCTTTATTTTCCAAAGGAAAATTTGAGACCATGCTGGAATGTAAGAATTACACAACTATAGTATATATAAGAATGATGCAAGCAGTTTTGTAAATGTTTTACCTGATATGATTTCATAATTCTTAAAATTATTCCTAGCATTTAAATTTTGTTTTCTGTTTATAATGCATTATCTCCTGATATCACCAACAAATAACTGTTTTTTGAACATCTCAAGTTTAAAATTCACTAATCTCCAGAGTCTTGGATTAAGAAGTTTAGTTCTGTTTTGTATTGTTTAATTTACTTTAGTTGGTCCTCACTGATAAATATTGCCCTATTCTCTTGCAGTTTATCACATATCCTGGGTATAGGTCTGCACCTAATTGGTGTTTTGTATTTTAGGCAAGATTAGCGTTGTTTTGAGCATAATTTTGATTTGATATACTCTCTGTTAGAAGTATGGCTTTACTATGCAAATCATTGTCTTTGTCAGTGTTTTTCACCAACTGTGATTTTGAATTGTATCTGAGCGTGGAATTCCATGTTTATGCTATCTTCTGCTCAAATCTCCTATGATTTGATGCTTTAATTTCTACACAATAGCCATTGCTTAAACTTATAATTTAATATAACTCTGATAATTCTCTGTTCTTCTTAAATTTCCATAATCATTTGATAGTAGATTTTTGTTTTACATATGCATACATATTTAAATGGTGATGATTATATAGAATTTATGTGCTACTTAAAATATTTATGACTGGGAGGCTGTGAGCATTATAACTGTAAACTGACACAGTTCTTTTTAATTGACACAGTTTTAATGCATACACTTACTTTAGAGTTTAAATCAAATTGATATTTTCAATGCAGAGTTACATTTTTAAAATTCTGAAAATTATGAATTACCTGAGTTAATGTGTTTTTTATTGGAGAAAGGAGAGAAATATTACATTTTTAGTATTATACATTTCACTTTAAGTAATGTTTAATATTTTCAAGAGTTATATTTTTTCACTTTGTGGGGAAATAACTTAGGAGATGTAAGTACAGGGTAAAATAATATTGTATGTCTATTGACCAACTTCAATATTAATCTGTATTCATTTAAATTTTCTTTAAAGATTTTCCTTATTATGTCACACAGCAATTATTTAACTTTTACTTGTTAGACTTGTGATTTGATTTCCAAACCCATATTTAATCACAGCACTTTTGAATCCTATATTTATATCAAACTAAAACACCCAACCCATGGCCATATAGTTAATTCGGATTAATAGATACCCTGTATAGGTATAAATAATTCTGAGCTTGTAAGTCCTTATGGGACCAGGTATCCTTGAATATTTCCCAAGGAGTATCCAGTGTGTATGAGCCATTTACCCTGCAGTCAACAGTTCAATACTACCCAACCTTGGCCTTGTAGCACACTTCATATTGTTCTATTTAAAGTTACATTGTGTATTATCTATGGATAATTATGTATCTGTACAATGATTAACTTTTAAGGTAATTACATTCGTAGTGCAACTATAAGCATGGCTCAGTTCTTTCTCAACTTTATGCAAATAAGTAGTTATCAAGTAATTGAAAACTTTTTTTTAATTAAAAATTGTTTTATTGGGGACTCGTACATTGTTTTTCACAATACATAAATAACAAAACAAACTATGCCAAGCACCTTCACATGTTCATTGCTGTCATCATTCTCCAAACATCTGCCTTTCCCCTTGAGCCCTTGATTCAACTTGCCTATCCTTTCCCCTCTTCCCCTGCTCTCTCTTCCCCACCAACCCTCAATACTTTATAAATTATTATTGTTCTGTCATATCTTAGACTGCCAGACCTCTCCCCCAGCCCACTCCTTTGATTCCTGTCCTTCCAATAGGAGCTTATGTGTATATCCTTACAGTTGGTTCCGTCTCTCTACCCCACCTTCTCTCCCCCCTTCCAACAGCTCCAATCTAACCACTGACCCAAAGGGGCGCATCCATCTTGGTTTCCCCATATCTCCAGCTCCCCTTTCTACTAGTGTACCTTCTCCAGTCCATCTGGATTTGTAGGGTAGAGTTGGGACCATGATGGTTGGTGGGGAGGAAGGTTTCAGGAACTAGAGGAAACTAGTATGCATCATCACTGCCTGGCTGCCCTCTCCTGTTCTATTAAGTACTTAAGGTATTTTAAATTTGTTCTGTAGTAAGCAAAGATACAGAAAAGAGTCTTTAAAATTTTATACTTCTTTCTTTCAGGGCAGGTTTTCTCAAATTTACTCTGAAACCAGAGGATGAGTCTCCTAGATGTAAATGGTAAATTATTCCTACCAAAGAAGGAACGGTTTTCTCTGTCACCGTCAATCACTCTGCAGATGATATGGTGTCATGTAAAAAGTTGGGAATTTGAGTCCACACAGTGGACCCTTTTAAGACAGAACTTTGATCTAGTACTTCTGAAAACCCACTCATAGGAAACCAAAGAGAGCACATTTCGACTCTCATACTTAATAGGGTTGTGATGAAGTGGAATTGGTTTAATAGCCTCCATTTTTAGTTTTTTTTTTAGAGAATGCTTTATTTATGATATTAAAATTAGAGTACAATTCATCTGGTAAACAAAAAATACACCCCCAAATGTCGAAGTACTAATTACTACATCCCCTCAGAGAAGGGTCACAAGGAAGGGATGAGTCAATCAGGGCTCGTCTGATTCCTTAAGGCTTTCTCACCGTCCACTCTCATGACCCCAGTGCTGTCTTTCACTGTGGGCTAGACTGGAGCATGTGCACCAGGACAGATAAGAGACATGAAATCCAAGAACAGGAATGGGAAAAGCAATGCCAGGAGAGTAAGGGGAAGGTGGGGAGGAAGGGGGAATTGTTCACAATGATCGACTCTTAATTATCATCACCACTCCAGGAAGATGGACAACAGAAACCATGGGGGAAGGGAGAAAGTGACCTGTGTAAGATATGAAAATAATAATTTATAATTTATCAAGGGGTCATGAGAGTGGGAGCGGAGAAATGGACAACCTGATTCTAAGGGTTCAAATAGAAGGTAAATGCTTGGAAAATACTGATGACAACATATGTACAAAAATGCTTGATACAATTGATGCATGGATTGTTAAAAAAAGCTGTGAGAACCCCCAATAAAGTGATATTTAATCAAAATAAAATCTAATCCTAAGCCTAAATTTATTCTGACAAAGCCAAAACTATTCACTGCACTGTCCATTCAAATGATTTTGAATGAACTAGTAAGGGTCATGTTTTCTAATTGTATTTTTAATTTTATTATGTGATTCATTGATATTGACTTTTTCATTTTTGAAGGGTTATCTTATTACAAGGTACATATTTATATAAGCCACTTCAAATGTTATTTTGAAACTCTCAGGGGTAAAAAGTACAACTTTGTCAAATCAAATCAAGTATTTACAATAAAACTTATGTTTGCCAGAAGTTGTGAAAGGCAAAAGAACTCTCTGTCACAGAAAATAAATGAAAATATTTTCCACTATATGAGAGCAGTAGAAAATGCTAAGACTGCATGGTTACGTGGATGGAATATTTTCAAGATTTGAAAAACTAAGCCAGCCCCCCAAAAGTCCTCACAACTTTAACTGAACACACACACATAGTGGAGTAATTTTAATGGAATTGAATTAATTGTATTTTTAACAAAATCAGATTAGTTGAGCTTCTTCTGTGATTTCTGTCTTTTTTAAAAAATAGAGTACTGTTAACTAAATGAATTCTTGAAAGTTTAGTGTACGTAAGTCAAAATATGTGGGCATGGGACATAAGTCTGGGATGGGCCATTTTCCCATGACCTAATGCCTCTTTCTGACAATTTAAAGTGAGCATGGACTAAGAAACTCATGGGCTCTAATCCGTGAAGACACAGTGCCTTTTGAAATGAAATAAAAGTTGTGGACGTTCAGAATGCTTTCTGTACTACTAATGAAAGCTCAACCAAAATCAGACCAAACAAGATTTTTCTCTGCCTTAAATAAGTATAACGGAAGGTGCTTGAAATGTTTTTCAAATATAGTGCTCTTTCCTTCAAGGAGCAGGGAGATTATCACCTTCTCAAATAGGGTAATGACCGTCCAGAGGGAATAAATTTAGAGGAGTGGCTTCAGCAGACTAGGCAGTGACTTTCAATAGGCGGCACTGTCACATGGCTACTGCGAGTGGTAGGCAAGGAGAAAGAGGGATTGCATTGATTATTGAAGAGGATGACTATTTGCTATTTGTATGTTAATATGTTTTTGGGGGGCATCACTGCCCTCTGATGGTCATGGGAGCTACCCAGCGCTGCTCCTGGATTTGAACCACCAATCCCGTGGGCCGCAGTCCTGCACTCAACCATTTATGCCACCGGGGCTCAGCCCCTAATATGTTTTTTAAAGGAAACATTTTTCTTGTTAATCTGGCATTTTTTAGGGAGATATAATTGTATAATACCCCTCTACTCTAGCAGTCTTAGATTTTTGCATCAACCCCAACCTCTATTTCTACTTATTATACTTTATAGAAGGAACTATAAATGCCCCAGGTACAAAACCAAGACAAATGTTTTATAACTGAATAGAAAGTTAGAACAATGACAATTAGGAACATCTATGTAAATTTTTATTCATCCCACAGACGTTAAAACCCAATTGCTAAAAACAAAACAATAAACAGTTGCTTAGCCTTTTATCCTTAGTGGTAATTCTTGTAAACATGTAATCATATAATTTTACAACATTAAATAAAAAAGCAAGTTATATTATTGATTATATTAGTTTAATTGCTGAATAATACATTAATTCAGCAGTTCAGAAATACACAAATTATTTATTACTCAGTTTCTTTGGGCCAGTGTCTGTGTAGGGGAGAGGTGGATCTGCTTAGAGTCTTCCCAGGCTGAAATCAAAATGGCCATCAGGGCTGTGTCTACAGGGAGACATCCTTCTGTCAAATTCACTGGTTGTTAAAAGACTTTAGAAATCAATTCCTTAAGGGTTATGGGTCTGAAGTCTCAGTTTTCTTGCTGTTTGTTGACTGTAAATTGGTCCCAGTTCTTAAAGTAAATCCTGGGTCATTTACCAATTTGAACCTCTTCATTAGGACATTTACTATGTCCTTGTTTACTTCTTCAAGATCAAAAGGAACACATCTTTGTTCCAAGATCTTTGACTTCCTTCTGAACTCCTTTCTTTCCTCCAGTCTCACTGACTTAAATCAGGTTTGTGCAATGTAATCTTTCTTTTCAGTAACTTAATATCAACTAAATTTTAAACACCTCAGAAAAATCTCTTCATTCCTGTCATAAAACACAACTCAGTCAATCATAGTAATAGAATCTTATCCTTATCACATGGCTTACTTTTAAGTGGAGAGGATTATGTAAGGTATGTATACCAAGGGCTATAGTCCTAAATCTTAGAATTCTAATTATTTTACTGATAGTTGCTCTTTTTTCCCCAATAACTGATCATGAAGGATGGAGTTAGAGATATGTAATAAATATTTTAAATAAATTTCAAATGACAGTATATCAAGATCTAGAGATCATTCTCAGTTGAAATAAAAATTTTTGTTCAAACATGGAATGTTTGGGGGTGTATTGGAAAGAATACTCTTTATTAAATTCAGACATGTGGACTCTATGGTTAACATTCTAGACCATTATAAAGCACTGCCTGTGTAGCATAAAACATTTCTATGTGATCCTTCTCACATAAAAATTGTTCAATATATTCTGCTTAAGATTATTCTGTGTACTAATGAATTAAAATCTTTGTTCCAAGATATATTTTTCTCTTGTGTGTCACAGAAGGGTTTTTAGTGTTGGATGACTACCAGTTTGCTAAAGAAATGATTACCTATAAGCTGTACTGTGTGGGTGAAAATAGGTTTTTGCAGAAAACTACTAAATGGTCTGACTTCTTGTCCTTCAAAGAGTGTCAAGAGAAATAGAACTGATTGCAAATTGACAGGGATTGAAAAGATTTTATGCTATAAAATGTCTTTATTCTTAGAATTCTTGTGAATCCTCTCTGTGTCTTTTTTAAGGAGATTGTACTGCTGTAGCAATCACATTTATTCTCAGGAATCTCTTTCACTCTTATGAACTTTCATTACCTAACACTCATTTCATCAGTTAAACTGAAGTATGAGCACAAAATCAGGATACCATGTGCAGGGAAAAATCTAAATGATTTGGAGGTTCCTGTTTCTTAGAACCATCTGTGGAGAATGAACAAAAAATAGCTTATTTATCCTGGAAAAGTCATAACATAGGAGTTTGTTCTTGCTCTGTCCCAACCAACTCCAAGTAGTTAAATAAATCTGTTATAATTAAGTTTCATATCATTTTGGGTGGGCCAGGTTTCTCTCATAACATGCTGTAACACAGTGTGGTAAATTCATGATAGGATCTGATAGGAAGTAGCCAAACTTTTAATCTGAGCACAATTAAGTCTATTTGGGGGAGACTCCATTCTGAGAGTGGCCACTTCTTAGTATAGACTGACAGTGTGCTAACTTCTACTGCTTGATTTGAATCTTGTATCAGGTCTAACCTTGCGTTCTTTAAGCTGATCTCATATTCATGCAGTTCTTCATCCACTAGCCTGTGGACTTTATCCTTCATCTTCCAACTTCATGTTCTTTTGTCCCTGTAGCTATGTTAGATCATGTCATGGAGGAGTACTGGGCCATTGAAAATAGCACAAAACTTAATTATGACTTATTTACCTTGAGTAATCTATAGTTGTGGAAGTCATATGCTTATGCTAATTTTATGATTGAAATGTAGGGGTGGAGTCTAGCCTGTTAATCTGGAGATAGCCATTGAGTAGCCATGAGGCTTCTATGTGGGCATAGCTTTCTCCTGAGACTTCTGGGAAATCTCGCGATATTTCCCTCGTGAAGATGAGAAGCTATCTTCCCCAGTTGTTGGGAGTTAGTCTCAGAGATGATTAATCACAGACGAGACAAGCTGGCAGGGTCCGAGAAGCTGGAGGAGCTGGCGGAGAGACCACACAGTTTTGCCCTGATGGAGCCAGACCTTTGAAGCTGGGGTGGCCAGATGAGACCTCTGCCAGCGATGATTTGCTTCTGCTGTTGATGGACCCTGAGCCCTGGAGGTGAGGTGCCCTGCCAGCACCGGGATTCTGCACCCACTGACCTGTGACTTCATGAGTCAGAAGGAGACTTTATAGACTGATTTCGGGCACATGGGTTAATATTGGACTTATGACTTTGTACTGGACTGGATTGGGATGCCTTCTTAGTGTCACATTCCTCTTGTATATAAACCTTTTCCTTATAACTATATGTGTGTCTATGTAATTTTTTCCTCTAGTCTACCCGGACTAACACAATAGTTAAAACATAATCCTTGATTTTTATTGGCAAGTGCTTTAAATGGTACTCATTTTCAGAAAGCAAGGTTGTGTCATCTGCATGCCACAGGTTGTTGGTAAGCCTTCCTCCAATCCACATGGCACTTCTTTTATAGAATCCAGCTTCTCCAAGCATTTTCAAATATTCCAAAGTATTTGCAAATCATACTGATTGAATATGTACAGTGAGAAGATAAAACTTTGCTACACACTCTTCCTGATTTAAAGCCATGCAGTGTAGCCTTGTTCTATTCACACTGTTCACACAGCTGCCTCTTGATCCAGATGTAGGTCCTGAACAGGCATGATGTAGTCTTCTGGAATTATTGTTCCTTTCCAGGCTATCCATAGTTGTTGACTGTCCACTTAGCCAAATAAGTCAAATGCCTTTGCATAGTCAAAAAATACAAGTAAACCTTTTAAAGGTATTTTCTGCTTTCACCCAAGATTCAATTGACATCAGCTATGGTACCCCTTGTCCCATCTCCTTTTCTAAATCCAACCAAAACCTTTCGCTTCTGTCAATGTACTGTTGCAACCATCGTTGCATGATCTTAAGCAAAACATTACTTGTATTGTTCTATAATTTGAACAATATTACTTTGTCACCTCCCTTTGGAATGGGTACAGATATGTCTCTCTTCCAGTCAGTCGGCAAAGTAGCTGCCTTCCAAATTGTTTGTCTTCATCTGTGTTTAAAGTCCTACTTGTTGTCAGTAAGTCAGGTGTATCAACTAAATGTTTCAGGTTTTTAGTAAGCTAATCTCTAGTCCTTATAATTAGTATTTTTCATATAGTCCAAATTCTTGAATCTGTTCAGCATAACAATCTGTTCAGCAGAAAATGGAAACAAACCTTTCTGGATTTAAATCATGCAGTATATCCTTGTTTAAATGACTCTCTCTTGGTCTGTTCTCAAACTATACCTTAACACAATGAAGTGTTCTGGAATTCCCATTCTTCCTGATGTAATCCACAATTTGTCATGCATCACTTAATCAAAGACCTTTGTATTGTATATAAAATACAGGTGAACGTCTTTCTGGTATTCTCTACTCTATGATTAGATCAATTTGATGTGAGCAATGATATTATATCCCTAATGGCACATCCTCTTCTGAATCCAGCATCAATTTCTATGCTCTGCTACAACTGTTTGTGAATTATCTTCACCAACATTTAATTTGCTTGCATGTGATAGGTGTGATGTTGCTCAGTGATCTGCACATTCTGTTTTGTTCACTTTCTTTAGGTTGGGCATATGTAAAGATCTCTTTCTATAAGTTTTTCAGGTAGTTTTCTTTGAAATTTCTTGACAGAGACTAGTGAGTACTTCCAGAGTTGCAGCAATTTTTTGATTGATTTAATTGGTAATCTGTCAACTCCTGGAGCTTGTTTTTTCACTCATGACATCAATGCAATTTGAAATTTTTCTTTCTATATCATTGATTCTTGGTAATATAGTACCTGTTGAAATAGATGCTAATTAATTTTGGTATGGTCATGCTGTGTATTGCTTTTATCTTTTGATTTTTTCTGCATCACCCATCATCCAGTACTGTGGGCATAGAATCCTTCAGTAGGTAAAGATTTGTGGAAATAGTTTGGAATCAATGCCTGGCTTTCTCATATTATTTCCTGGGAAAAGATAATCCAACTCCACATTTCACGATGATGATTGCCATCAGGCAGAGGCCAGACATGCCTCCACACCCGAGCTTCCCACCCTATTCTGATACCAATCAATCTCACGGAAAATATTCATGATTATGGGTATCTATTACTAAGGAAGTTAACGTATTGTATCCAATTAGATAAGCAAAGCCCACATGGAAGAAACACATGTTTCTAGCATGTCTGATCATGGGGGCCCGAAGGGAGCAGATATCAAGCATCAAATAACAAGAATCACATCACTGTGAATGGGGGGGAGAGCAGAGTGAGGACCCAAGGCCCACCTGTGGGTAATTGGACACCCTCTCACAGGGGAGTCGTGGGGAGGAGTGAGGAGACCAGTCGTGGGGAGACCAGTGAGGTGGCGATGAAGCATAACAATTTTCCTCTAGTTTATGAAGGCTTCCTTCCCCAACGCTCATGGTCCCAGTTCTACCTTACAAATCCAGCTGGACTGGAGGAGGTGCACTTGTGGAGATGGAAAATAGAAATGTGGGGAACCCAAGAGAGATGAACCTCTTGGGGCCAGTAGTAGGAGTGGAGCTACTGGGTGGGTGGAGGAAAAGTGAGGTAGAGAGGGGGAGCCAAACTTGGGGTTCTACACATAACCTCCTAATGGGGGGACAGACATCGGGGGAGAGGGTAAGGGGAGACATCAGACAGTATAAGTTATGACAAAACAATAATAATTTATAAAGTATTGAGGGTTGGTGGGAGAGTGGGAAGCAAAGATGGAGGGAAAGGGATGGGCGGTTGATGTCAGGGGCTTGGGTGGAAAGATGGAGATTCGGAAAATGATGACAGCAGCAGGCATGCAAAGAAGCATGGCACAATATATGTATTTATCTATTGTGAGAAATGATGTACAAGCCCCCAATAAAGCGATTTAAAATGCATATTCAAATCTAAAAAAAATAAAAAAATTCAGAACTTTTGTCCACAGTGCTTCTTCTAAGCCATGCCAGCATGTATACCTATTTGGTTCTTGGACTTTGAACCACTTACCACTCTGTAAGCCAGAAAAGCCACCCACCTGTCTCATGGTCTTGGGCTGGCTCCTTTGCTCTGTCTCATGGTCACCAGTCTGTGGCATCTGGTGCCTCTGATTCTCTGCCACTTCAGGCACTCAAATGCCATTGGTGATTCTTCTTTCTTGAAATAAGCAGGGTTCCTCCTTCCTACTTGTGAGCTCACTCATTTAACTGACCAACCCGCAAGTTAAAGTCTGTAAGACCTCACTTGTATTCTCTCACCCAGTTACATGGTGGGAGCTGCAAAGACTCATGATAGAAGAGCCATTTAAATATTTTCACTTCACCGAAATATTTGAGGTTTTTTTCCTTAAATTCTTTTGGTCTGAAATGGACTGAGTGTGTTCTCTTTTGGTTCCTAATTCCTGGTGATTGTACATTTGATTGTAATCTTTAAAAAAAAAATTTTTTTTGGCATCACTGCCCTTGGTTGTAATCTTTTATCTCCTCAGACTGGCTTTTGATATCTTCTTGGTCCAACTCTTTTATGTTATCATTTCTTCCATTTGTTTTAGCTACACTGTTTCAAAATCTCTTCTGACACCCACTTTGATCTTTTGTGTTTTTCCTCTTTTTGTGGGTTTGCTTTTTTTTTTGGCATCACTGCCCTCAGGTGGTGGGAGTAGGAGGCCCAGCCTTTGCTCCTGTGGAGCTGCTGCTGGAATTGAACCTCCATCCCAGTGGGCTGCAGTCCCGCGCACAACCACTACGCCACCGGGGCTCAGCCCGTGTTTTTCCTCTTTTTAATGACATTTTTACTTTCTTCATGTTTGATGATCTTGATGACATACCAAAACTCATCTGGTCTTTTGTCATTCTGGTTAAAAGTGTCTAATCTCTTTTTGAAATGGTTCCCACATTCATGTGTCATATGCTCCAGGCTGTATGTAACTCTAGTGAATTTGTTATAGTTTTCTTAATTTTCATTCTGAATTTGAATATGCACAATCGATGGTCTTTTCTACAGTCATCCCTAATTTCAAAACTTTTCTATCATCTCTTTTCACAGATGTAGTCAATTTGTGTATCATATCTGGATAGGTCCACATGTACAGTTATTATGTTGTTGAAAGAAAGGTATTTACAATGAAGAGGAAGTGAGTCTTGCAAAATTTTATCATGAAATCTCCAAAATTTTGGCAATATTTGGTCATGCTCCAAATTTTGACAAAGCAGTGATTTTCCAATTACTGTTCCTTCTTCTTCACTTTCAATTTTCACCTTCTTATCATCAGTAATTATCAATGCATCTTGATTGCATATTGGATCAATTTCAGACAGAAGAAGTTGATCAAAAGAAAACAAACAAACTTTCATTAGTGAACTCCTTCTAAGGGTGACCCTAGGACAGAATAGAACTTCGACTATGGCTTTGTACAGCTAAATAATTCAGCTGGAGTATAAAATATATACAGTGTTGTACTTTTTATAGGAGACATTTATTATTTTGAAACAAAAAATCCTTGCTTTTTATTTCACTTAAATTACAGATCCACATTAAAATTTTATATGTATAAAATTATTTATTTGGATATCCCATTCGATTCTACTGAATTTTAAAAAATTTTCTTATGTCATGTAATTTATCTTTGTTTAATAAAATATCAAAAGGGATGATGCCAATGATAGTACCAGTCAAAATCAAAGAAGGGGGATAAAAGCCATTTTTGTTTTTTATCTGCAGATTTCATATATCTATATAAATACACTTTGTGTATTATTTCTTTCACGATTTTACAGAGAGAACTTTTCTTGCTATTACTGACATTTCCATTAGAAATGTATTCAGAATGAGTTTTTTCTCTTCATTTCTTTATTATTTTAAATCACAGGGTGGGGAGGATGCATGTGGAGAGCACAAGGGCATGAGTGTTCTTAACTTCCCAAATCAAAACATTCAAAGTTTCCCTCTTTGACCTCACAGCGGTATACTTTTAAAATTATTATTTATTCTGACATATTAATGTGCTTTGCCAAAACCTTTGCAAATTCCTGGTGGCATTTATCAGATGACTTGAGTTGAAATCTTTTATTCTGTTCATTCTTCAGCCTTTGACCCCTTGAGAAATTAATATTTCTCCAACCATCTCTAATGGTAAAAAAAAATTGCGAATTCTCACAGGGATATGGTTAAGTTTGATTATAATTATGATTCATAATAAAGTCCACTGAGATATTTCAAAAAGAAAACATTGTACACAGACAAAAATTATTATGAGACTCTCTAGAGTCTTCATTTGTGTGTTACTTACAGACTTCAACAGAACTGTATTTCATTTGTGGGTGTCGGGTCTCTGATGTTTTGCTGTCAACTAATGCTCTTTCTCTTCAGAATTAATATTTCCTACTCCTTGGCATCTTGGAAGATGACACTGGAGCAACTTATTAGTTGTTAAATAATTTGAAAGTACCCTCCCTGTATGATATAGTTAAATATATGAGTTAAAGCTGACTATATCATGATATTTAATAGAAGTAAAATTATTTATATCTTACTCAAACTACATACTTTTAACTTTATTTTAATCTTACAATGTAATTTAGGTGAAATTTTACAGAACAACTTAGTTTCTCATTTAATAGTTTGTATATCATGCATCCCGTGGTATTGGTTACAGTCTCTACATGTGTTAGCACTTGTCCCACTTATGCTCTATTTTCCTCATTTTATTTCATTCCAGTTTTTTATTCATTCCTGTTTTTCTCAGCCTTACCTTTGGGCCAATATTGTTCTTCAGCTCTTGTATGACTGATTCTTTTAATAATCATGTTCCTCTGGTGTTATTATTTATTCTATTAACAATAATTTGACTGAATGATGATCTCTGAGAGTAGCTTCAGTTTCAAGTCTAAAGGGTTTCTTGACATCTTAGGCTTGGGGATTCCTAGAGGTTTGGTCAAACCAATGAAGTGTGTGTGTGTGTGTGTGTGTGTGTGTGTGTGTGTGCATAATTTAGGTGAAATTTGACTTTTACTTCTACATTTCCTCCAATTCTATAGTCCTCTACTGTTATCTGAGTCAGAGGGGTAGCCAAGCACCATCAAGTTCTTCTGGTTTGGGGGTTGTATAGGCTGTGGTTTTTGTGTTCATTATCCCATTGGATTAATGGCTCACCTGAGTCTGGTTTGTTCACTCTAGTTTGCTCTGAGCAGAAAAAGAGAAAAGATTGTATTATAGATGGCTGCTAGTAAGTGTTTAGGACTATAGTACTAATTAGTCCTAAACAATTGCTAGCAGCCATGTACGAGAAGTCAAAGTAGAGTGCAAAACATTGTCTCTATCAACTGTGTTGTGTTCACAGGTGTAGATGTCTTTGATTCTGTTGTCCTTCACCTTAGAGCCTAGGAAATGCACCTACTGAGGTGTGTAGTTATGTCTAAGAGGTGTGTTTTACTGTCTATATTAATGCACATGAAGCACATATAATTATATAGAAATACAACCAAATCCATATCTGGATGTAGATGTTCTCCCTTAGGTCCTCTCAGACTCTTTAGCATATCTACGTATCTATTTACCCACCCATGAATCATTTCTTGTTAATACTATTATTGCAGGAATGTTTCAATTACTGTAGCAATTCCTGCACTTGTCTTTCCTTCTAGCATTCCTCTCAGTGTTTCCCTTCACCTTATATTGTGCTGATATCCATCACATATTGTGTTGTGTTTATCTTTACCATAATTACCATGTGTCTACTATTTAATAATTCTTTTAGTCTCTCTCTCTCTCTGGAAGCTCTACTGAAACTTGTCCAGGCAGTCTATCCCAAACCCATTGCCATCAAGTTGATTGGGCCACATAGATGACTGGGTTGGTATTTAAAAGGTATTTGAAATATCTTCCAGCTGCATAACTTGGACGTCACCACAGCAGAACAATCTGACAGAAGGTGGTGGTGACACATAATAACAAATAAACAACTAAGAACTCGTAGTTATCAAACTGATTCTGACACATAACCACTCTCTGGAAGAGAGTAGAAATGCTCTTTCAGGTTTCCAGGAGTAGATTTTTAAAGGGCCTGAAAGCTTTGTCTTTCTCTCATGGGGATTTTGAAATGTTGACCTCATGGTTAGCAGCCTGTGTTAGCCAGGTAGACTAGAGAAACAAATCCAGAGACTGTCATGTGTATAAGAGAGAACTTTATATCCCAGAGCAATTGTCAATGACTCTGCCACATTACTGGTTAAGTGACACATTGGAAACTAGTGACCCAAGACAAGACGACTAGTGGAATGAGGTTGTGTTTTAAAGTCCTGCTTTAAAACAAGTGGCTGTCTAAATGAAGTGTTAACTACGTGCATGTGAAATATCACCTGCCTATGTGATCTAAGGATTGTGAATAATCAAATTCAAGTCCAAAAGAGGGAATAGTATCTGCTTAAAATGTGAACGTCTGGTTTACAGAAGACTATGGAAGACAGTGGCCCCCCCAAGACCCACCTGCAGGACCGGTTCATGTTTTACATCGTCAACGAGCCCCCTCTGAGGGCAGTAGAAGGGGATGTGAAGAGCCTTGCTATCAGACAGAGAACATTTTAAAGTCAACTATGGCAGCTGTATTCAGGTTTTGACCCATTTTAAAGCTGTTTCAGTTTTTAATATTTTCTGCTTTATTTTTGATTGAGGTTTTCCTATCTTTTTTTCTGGTCATTGTTGTTGGTTGTAGGTTGGTATATTTGCTTGTGCTCTGTTTCTTTTTTATGACTTCCTACATATAAAATCCAGGATAGGAAAATCTACAGAGACAATAACTTGACTGATAATTGCCTAGGAGCATGACTGGGCAGGATGATGGGAAGTAGGGAGCTAATAATAATGAGTAACAAAAAGAAAGTGTTATGAAATTGATTGTAGTAATGATTGCATACATCTTATTAGTATGATTGAATGATTAAATTTGATAATATGTGAAGTATAGTCCCATAAAACTATAAAAATAATAAGTGAATTTATAATATAATAATTTTTAAAAGATCTGGGATAAAAGGAAAACCAAAGTGGTTATCAGAGGAAACTCTGGCACATGTTCTTGAATGTAGAGCAGGTAAAGCAAATTCAAAAAATGATGAAATAATAGAGCTGAACAGAAAATTTCCAAAGGTAGCCTGAAAAAACAAAGAACAATATTATAATAAAATATGTAAAGACAGGGAGTTAGGAAACAAATAGAAAGAACACAGTCAGTTTCTCAAGCTGAAATAAGTGAAGAAAAAAATGCAGTCTGAAATTGGAATATTCAAGGATTCTAAAAGCAAAAGTTCTATATTGAACTCCAAAGGAGACATATGAAAAGGAGAATAAGGGGTGGGTGGGGGAAGAAAACAAGACTGAAAGAAGTCACAGAGTCACAGCCCCAAGAGTCATTGGCTGGCATTCAACCAATAAATATATAGTCTATGATCGAGAGCTAATGGCTTTGAAAGAAGAAATCTGCCTGCACTGAAAGCAAAAGCAGAAATAAGGACCCATAAATTGATAGAATAACTACACAGCTATTTTAAAAAGAGAATGTAACACTGGAAGCATTCTTCTCAATGACTTCTCTGTGAGACAGTGAATGGTTCTCAACCTTCCAAATGCTGTGACCCTTTCATACAGTTCCTCATGTTGTGGTGACCCCCAAACCATAAAATTATTTTTGTTGCTACTTCATAGCTATAATTTTGCTACACCTATGAATTGGGTGACCCCTCTGAAAGGGTTGTTTGACCCCCAAAAGGCGTTATGTTATGATCCACAGGTTGAGACCTGCTGCTGTAAGGAGTACCTACTTGAAAAAGAAAGTTTGTGAAAAGAAGGAAGATTGCCAATGAATTATAGCTACCACGTCAAATGTGTTGTTGCAACTATTTAAAAGATTATTTAAGTAAATTTTTATTTCTGATAGTAATGCTATGTGATAATTTCTGCATTTTGTTGGACCATCTTTTTTTGGAAGGTCACAAATAAGAGTCTCTTCCTAGAAATTGACCTGGTGATTGTCTTCAAATTTTCTTAGCATATGTTAATGAGTACTTGCAGTACAGCATCCTTTTTTTTGAAACCTTTCAGTGCTTATTCTGTCAATATCTGGAGTCTTGTTTTTTGTGAATGTTTGCAATGTACTTTAGAATTCTTCCTTTTGCCACCATCAGTTCTT
The DNA here is from genome assembly GCA_004026705.1 of Nesogale talazaci. Classification (NCBI taxonomy): domain Eukaryota; kingdom Metazoa; phylum Chordata; class Mammalia; order Afrosoricida; family Tenrecidae; genus Nesogale; species Nesogale talazaci. The sequence goes on from PVJH01011337.1 coordinate 29,350, forward strand.
GGCCATATGCTGCCTTACCTCTTGAAGTGCCTGAATGTCAACCAATTCTAGTGGGTACAGTGGCTCGGAATATTTGCTCCATCTTTGATGTTTTCTTCTTCATTCAGTATTTTACATTTAGCATCCTTCAATATCACACTTTGAGCCTTGAATTTTTTCAGTACTTTCAGTTTGAGATGTGCTAATTATAGTTTTCCGATTAGGTTGCTTAATCCCAGGCCCTCTTGAGCTGCCTTATGGAATGTTCATTTCAGCTCTTTTAGTTAATCATTCATTCCACTCATTTCATCACATATAGCTTGGTTACTGCTCAGACAGAAAGGATATAGCTGGGTGAGGAGGTTGGGGGAGGTTTAGTTTTTCTTTTAATTCATCTCCTGGAAACTCTTTTAATAGAAAAAGAGGAAAGGCAGAATATACTATCTCATTTTATGCTTTTTTGAATTTGAAAAGTTATAAGCACATTTTTTCCAGTAGATAAAGCATACTAACTAGCAGAGGTGTCTAATGACTTCCTTTGTAAATAAGCAGTAGCTAGCACTGTCCAATGACAATATCAATACTATAAGTGGGTGGCTTTAAGAATAAAATGTTGTTTTTCATAGTTCATGAGGCTAGAAGTCTGTATTCAGCTTCTATCTCTAGGAGAAAGTCTTTCTTTATCTGTTTCGCCTTCTTATAACTGGCAGATATCATTGTGAGTACATCTGCTTCTACAGTCTGACTTTGTTTTCTCTCTGTATGTGTTTCTGGTCTATTATGCTATTTTATAACTCAGAATTGATTTGGTTTAGAATCCATCCCACTGGGGTTCAAACTAATGAACAAAACAACAAAAACAAAAACATGTTTCCAAACTCAATTACCTCCACAGGTATATGGATTAGGATTCCAACACATATTTTGTGTGGAAATTATTCAATCCATAACAACACCTTTCCCACTATAAGCCGATGATAGCCACAAGATACCAAATAATAATGATTGATCAGTATGTTTCTTATTTATAAAACATCATGTAATTTCTGTTAATATATTCTAAGATAAATTTGATTTTTAAATTAAAGGTGACTGCCTGGTGGAGTTTGATCAAGTGCAATGTAGCTGAGTAGAAGAATAAATGAAAGTTGAGAGTTGAATGAAGTTTGAATATGATAGTGGAAAAAGAGGAAAGTAAAGGAAAGAGGTAAAAGGACTAGGAGGCAGAAGACATTTTATGGAAGTATAAATAGAGCTACATACATATGTAAATATATAATGATAGGGACATAGATCTATGTACATACATGCTAAATATTGAGGTAGCTGTGTTAATCCAGGTCGACTAGAGGAACAAATTTCATAGACACACATATAGATATCAGGAAAAGGTTTATATACAAAAGGAACAGAACATTGAGGAAGCATCCCAACTCAGTCCAGTTCAAAATCATAAGTCCGATATTAGCCCATATGCCCGATACAAGTCTATAATGTCCCTTTCCGACTGGCGAAGTCACAGGTCAGTGGGTGCAGAATCCTGGCACTGGCAGGGGTCTCCCCATGGCTCTTCACTTCCAGGGCTCAGGGTCCATCAGCAGCATCCAACTCATCGCTAGCAGGGGTCTCCACGTGGCCTTTCCAGCTTCAGAGGTCTAGCTCCATCAGGGCCAAGCCATATGGCTTCTCTGGCTCCTCAGACACTGCCATCTTGTCTTGTCCACGATTCATCATCTCTGAGACTAACTCCCAACAACTGGGGAAGATAGCTTCTCGTCTTCACGAGGGAAATATCATGAGATTTCCCAGAATTCTCAGGAGAAAGCCATGCCCACATAGAGCCCTCATTGACTACTCAATGGCTATCTCCAGATTAACAGGTTAGACTCCACCCCTACATTTCAATAATAAAATTAACATAAGCACATGACTGCCACAGTAGCAGATGGACATTGTGCATCTACTTAAGTCCTCCCTCAATGCAAGTACACTTTGTTTTCATAACCTGGCTCTCTGCGATGCTCACCTTCTCCATAAGATTGCTGAAGACAAAATTGGCACATAAGCAAATATAGTGAAAAGGCTGATGGTGCATGGCTATCAAATGATATAACATGTGGGGTCGTAAAGGTTTGAAGTTAAACAATTGGCTATCTAGCGACAAAGTTCACATGGAAGACACGCACCAAGCTGTGTGATCCTGAGGTATTGACAAGATCAGGTATCAGGCATCAGAAGACCCAAAACATGCACACTTATGAGAACTAGAGTGGGTGAGACTGGAGACCCAAAGCTCATCTTAGACAGCTGGACATTCCCTCTTATAAGAGTTGTGCCAGCCCTTAGAAGAGATGAACCAGCCAGGGTGTAATATAGCACCAAGAAAACATACAGCATTCCTCTATTTGTTTTGTGGGAATGGGTCAAGCATGCAGGGACATGAGAGCGATAGAGCCCGTTTCAATTGTGCACACAGACTCTGGAGGCTGGAGCTCAGTGATGGAGATCTAGCTTTATTACCACTTTTGCAAGGCTTATATAGGTTGCATCGACCAATCGGATCATACTTCATAGTTTCCAAACATATGGTCATGGGCTTGCAGCATGAAAAACGATTCACCCACACTGCAGGCTATGTAAATGAGGCGTAGCTGGCTGATCCAGCTGTCCAATTGTCTTGCTAACTATTTCATCCAGTCACATTACACATTACCAGATCTTAGTTGTTACTATGGGCAAATTAGAAGCCCTCTGATAGGTTGTATCTCAGAGATTTAAAGCAGAAGGATGTCATATGAGCTGGTCTGGGGTCTTATTGCAGGAGCGGGTTCCAGCTACCTAAGGGTGTGGATACTCAGTGGCTTCCAGACCGCTCCATGAGACGCAGCTGCATCCGGCATTTTCTATACCTTTCTCCCACAGACTCACAGGTCCTGCCAGGAACACTCCCACAATGATCCAGCAAGGGTGCCATAGAGGGTGCACTGGCGAAACACACAGCATTCCTCTCTTTATTTAATGCTTCCTAGGCTGACGCCCACTAGCATTACCCCAGTCCTACCTTACAAATCAGGTTAGGCCCGAGTATGTACACAGATTCAGATAAGAAGTCTCAACACATCGAATTCAGGACAGATAACCCCCTCAGGAACAATAATGGAAGTAGTGATTCCATGAGGATAGGGGGCAGGTGGGGTGACAAAGAGGGAACCAATTACAATGACTGATGCAAACACACATCCCCCCAGAGTGAGGAACAGCAGAAACGTGGGCTAAGGGAGAAAGCAGATGATGTAAGAAATGAAAATAATAAGTTTCATGAGGGTGGGAGAAAAAATTTGAGAAGCTGATACCATGGATTCAAGTAGAAAGAAAATGTTTTGTAAAGGATGATGACACCATATGTACAAATGTGCTTAGCACAATGGCTTTATGTATAATTAGAAGAGCTGCAAGAGCCCCCAATAAAATGATTAAAACAAAAAAGTAATAAAATGGCAATCATCAAGTTGCCACATAAAAAGTTATGGCAAAACAGGTTTATTTTAACTACTTATGAAACTGTGCAAGTATATGTTCAATTACTGCCGATTTTAATGCAAAAGGGAATTTAATATGGCCATTATTAATCTGGAATTTGAAAGAATATTTTTTTCTTATAGGGAAACCAGCTACATATAGATGATCATCTATGTGGTGATTATATTTCTCAGAGCAAAAAGCTTTCCTTACTAGATCTATTATTGTTCTGATTAGTAACTTATGTATATGGACTACTCGTAAAATGATTCTCTATCATGATTGTATTACTTCAAAACTACTCTTTTACACATTTTTATTGTAAGTGATAAAAACCAACTTTACATTGAAAAAGAACGTGTTATGTAACCTAAAATAATATTTCTGTAATTTTTATGTTACATTCTTCAGGTGAACTTGAAAAACATAATAGAGCTATAGGTGATAAATCTTTTTTATACACATTCAAGGTATTCTAAAATTCAAATGCATCCCTTATTAAGATGAAAATCCACATTATTGTCAGGTCATTATTACATTATGTTGTATACCATTGTTAAAAGTAAATAAAAACAATTGAATTGATTAGTTATTTATAATGTAAATTGACTTTTTTTTCAATTTCAATGAAAGGATTTTGCTGGTACAAGAGGGACTTAAAATGTTGGAGAAATTCATTATCTTTTAATTCATTTTGTGATGAAAATTTTGAATACCACTCATATTATGCAACAATCAGATTTAAGTTCAGCACATTTTCAAACAATAAAGAGAATTTTATTCTAATATTCTGAACAAATAATTAGATTTTATGAAGAAGAGTGCAGCATCAGAATTTGAGAAAGGCTTATTAGCAACCTGTTGTTAATATAGTAATGCAAATGACACAATATTTGCTGACACTGAAGAAGACTTTAATTACTTTCTGGTGAAAATAAAAGATTGCAGCCTGCAGTATGGAGTATAACTCAAAGTAAAGAAGACCCAAATCCTCTCAAGTGGACCAAGAGGTAACATCATGATAACTGGAGCAAAGGATGAACTTTCAAAGATTTTTGTCTTGCTTGGATCCACAATGAAACAGCTGTCAAGAGGTCAAATCACATTGTATTTGGTAAATCTGCTGGACAAGATCTCTTCGAAGTGTTGAAAAGCAGGGACGTTGCTTTGAGCCTAAGGTGCAGCTGCCCCCAGTCATGGTAATTTTAATTGCCTCCTATGAATGTGAAGGGTGGACATTGAACAAATAAGTGTGAGGATAATCGATGCATTTTAATTAGGGTTCTGAAAAAGACTAGTGAAAGTACCATGGGCTTCCAGAAGGCCAAACAGATCTGTCTTAGAAGTACAGCTTCATTACAGGCAAATGCTCTTTAGAGGCAAAGAGGGCAAGACTTTCTCTTCTACACTTGGGACGTGTTGTCAAGAAAGAGCAGTCCCTGGAGAAGGACATCATGCTTGGTAAAGTAGAAGGGCAAGGACAAAGAGGAAACCCCTCAGAGAGATGCATTGATACAGGGTTTCAACATGGGCTCAAGCCCAGGAGCCATGGTGAGGATGGCACGGGACTGGGCAGTGTTTCCTTCTGTCATGCACAGGTTCATTATCCATTGTTGGGTAAAACAGATTGGGTCAAACTTAGTGACAACACGATGATCCTTTGTAATGTTCATCTTTACTACTTTTTATGGTTTTTAAAGTCTTTATTTTTAAGTAATCTCAAAATTAACACATGATATACCGAAATACTATGAAGACTTTGCTTATACTCTTTATTAAAAATGCAATTGATGAGAGCTAAAGTTTTGAGATAAAGCATATGTGATAGGTAGGTTTACTGTGCCAACTTGGCCAATAGGAACATGTGGGATTAATAAGCTCTCAGTTTGATTGGAGGACAGTGATATAAATGGCTTGCAAGTCACATCCCTCTCTTGTTCTCTGGCGATCAGACCAGTGTGCAGCTTCATTAGCTAGTTCTCTGCTTCAACTTGTGAACTACACCTCCTGTGCAACAGTCAAATTGTGGATCTTGTCACCAGAATTTGAGGTTCCTTCAAGACCTGCTTCACCATGCTGCTGGGTGTATACATTACTTGAACGTGAGATTGCCAATATCCTATCTGGGTCCACTTCCCTAAACTTTACAACTGCTGATTGTTGTTCATTCGCCCTGCTGTTCGCTGCCTGTGGCCGAACTCTCTGCATTGCCAAGGGAAGACTCAGCTGTCTGTTTCCTTTAGCTTGTGCCCAGCAGCCCTTGCGAATTGCAGAACTTGCAGTATACTCATTGTTCCACGGAAGTTAATTGAACTGAACCCTCTGTACTGCTGTGTGGACTAATTTAGCTGTTATATTCCTTTGTGCTCTATCCGTCTATCATGTATCATCTATCTATTTATCTATCTTTCTATCTATCTATTATCTATCTTTTAATATGTGTCCTGGTTTTGTTTCTTAAGAGCACGCTAACATATTGTACTTATACAAATACATAAACATGCTACTAGTATTATTTTCTGATCTGTTTGCAGACGTTAGTTTCTTTGCACACAAATAACCCCTGTATGCATCTTCTAAGAACAAGGATAGCTTCATAAAGAAAGAGAACAACTATCCAATTCAGAAAGTATAGTATTAGAAATACTGTAATCTTTAATAAATCATTTTAATAAAGTTATTTATAGAAATATTATTTCCCCAATCTGGGAGGTAATCTAGTAGAATGCATTGTACTAACTGATAGCTTTTAATAAGCTCTGAGTCCATAGGTAGTCATATTCAGGATCTTGTCATAAGATAGTACAGAATACCTCCTTTCCATTCTTAGATCTACTCTTCACCCTCTCTGCCTTCTATGTGCAGGAGACAATGCAGTAGGTAGGCAGCTTTTCCCTATGATTTTCAAGTACAATCAGAAGTGGTCCAGGGGAGAAGGGCCTTTCTTCCTGTCATACCTGTTCTGTAGGGTCAGACTGAGAACATTGATATAGCTGCAGTTCCTGTGAGGCCGCTCCATGCAGCAGTCTCCGACTCTGATTCCTTCTCCTATTGCTTCAAGTCTCGGGGTGGCCCTTGTATCTGCAAAAGCATTCACCCAAAGAGACCAATGCATAGCCAACCCCAGAGCCTTGGTAAGGGTGAATAGAAAGGCAGGTTAAGTTTTAATAATTATTAGATGCATAATATATCCTTGAGAGTTTTGGAATTTAAACACATTTCTAGGAATGAAATCTGACAGGATGTATCCAGCTTTATTTAAAGTGCAGTCTGCTTCAGCAGCATTTCATAGACAAAGCAATCACTTTGGGTTGTATGCTGTGCTCTTTTTTGTACAAAGGACAATGGGAGGTGTCTTCAGATATCCTAAAAATAATTTGTGGCTGATAAAATCAGTCTTCGATTAGATGATCCTGCTTAGGGATTTAAAGTAAAAATAAAACCCATATCCACTGTCATTGAGTCAACACTGAATGACAGAATCCCTAGAGGACAGGGTAGAACTGCCCCAGAGAGTTTGCAAGTTTAGCTCTTTAATTTATAGGAGGGAGAAAGCTGCCCTTTCTCATGAGGAGCAGATGGGACTTTTGAATTGTTAACCTTGCAGTCAGCAGTCTTATGCCTAACTGCTATCACAGCAGGACTCCTTAGGGATATCTGGGGATACAGGTCTGCCAAATTGAGGTGTGTAGTCTTTAAGCACAGGCAAGCAATTGAAATGTGACCAGGGAATGTATGCCTTGCTATATTAGTATAACTATTTGTGAAAATTAGTTTCAAATCAATTATTGGGCATGAAATATCAGGAAATATTGGGAGCCAAAAGAAGCAGATCCTTCATGTGATTTATACATATATTCTTGAATTTTAGGAGTGATATTCTTGAATTTTAGGAGTGACATTCTTGTATGTTGTGAAATTGGAAAATATTACAAATGTAACTCATGGTATTATATTGACAGTAAAATAAAAATTTAAATATCATAAGAAACACCACATTATTAAGAGTTTTGCACTGACAAAATACTTCACTATAAGTTGGAATTCACAGCAGATGTCCTGATTTAGACTAGGTGGAATGTAGTTGTACTTTAACCCATGCCATTCTAAATAAATATTTTATGAAGTAAATATTTTATGTGAATCAAGCATAGCATGACTTCAGAAAACGAATTAGCCACCATAAATTTAGTTGAACACATCTTTGGATTTGGTCAGACTCAACAGCTATAGCTATTACTTAAAGTCTCTGAATTTTATTTGAAGTTGTATGTTGTTAGGCCATTTAATTTCTCTGAACTTTCACTTGCAAGGGTGTAGTGTAAATTAAATGAGACAGAAGACGAAAAGTATTTATACCTTGTTGGTGTTAAAACATTTGTACTTTAAAAGAGAGAGAGAGAAATTACATAGACTCAAATCGTCTATCTGTTACTTTTAGACTTTAACCAAAATGTAATAAAAGTCAAACCATTTTTAGCATCTTTACCAAGAAGATTTCCACTAACCGAGAGCAAAAAGCAAAGGTGAAAGCCACTTTGAAAATAAAGTACCTTATATAAAGATGCTGACTTCCATTGACTAGTATACTGCTTACAGCACATGATTTAATTATATACCTTACAATGGAAAACAATAAAGTCTACAGCTAGAAGGAAGAGAGTCAAAGTTTCAAGACTGATCTTTTTAATACTATGAAAATATTATCTATTGAAATAAGGAAAGATTCATTTTGGACAAGAAGAGACTGCTTAAGAATGTTCCTGTAGGTACTTTCTTATGATTAGAACAATTACCACAGAAAATGTTATGCAAAAGGAGTATATTTATTGATAAGGGACAGATCCCAAGAGAATACTTTGACCCTGAATGTTTTCCTCTCTGACTGTCCGTCCTTTAATCCAGGAGTCCTTGGTGCTGCTGTGGATTAGGTGTTGGGCTGCTAACCACAGAGTCAGGGCTTCAAATCCAGCAGCTGCTCCTCAGGAGCAAGGTGTGTCTCTCTACTCCCATAAAGTTGGACGACCTCGGAAACCCTCAACAAAATCCCTGTGGGTTGAAATTAGCTTGATGGTAGTGATGTTTTGTCCCCTCCCATCCAAAGTTGCCCAAACTGAGAGGTGTTACCAATCTTCGGTCTTTTGGGAAGGTTTTTGAAGTCACCTAGATGGTTTCCTTCTTTGAGAATAGTTACTGTTCCTAAAAATGCTTTTAGTCTTTGATTATAAGCTGTTCCACATGACTATTGTAAGATTATGGTTTCTCTGACATCACGTTCCTTATGTCTTGTGAATTTTTTGTGGAAATCATCTCACTCTTATATGTTTCTTCTATTTTAACCTGCCACATTTGTTGCTGTGGTTAGGTGACATTAAGTCGCTTCCCATTTAGGGAAATGATGACATCTAACAGAACAAAACACTGCCGTTTCCTCTTTTCTTGTTCTTTCTCTCCCAAGTATGGTATCTTTTAACAGGCGCCGGTGATCCAGATAGTACTTTGAAAATACATGAGATAAAGTTTCACTATCTTCAAATTATAAGAATTCTTGCTGTGTTGCTGTTGCTGTTGTTGTTGGTGACATCAAATCAGCTGTAACCCATAGCAACTGTATGTGCACCGCATGGTCCTGTACCACCTTCACAATTGTTCCCATGCCTGTGCCCTTTGATGCAGCCACTGTGTCAATCCAGCTTGTTGGGGCTACATATTTTTCCACAACCCTTTGCTTCTTCTAGTACAGATTTGTTTGTCTTTTAGCAGTCCAATATTTCAATATTCTGTATGAGCACCACAATTCAAATCAATCTATTCTTCTTTGGTCTCCCTTCTCAATGTCCAACTTTTACATGCATGTGATGCACTGAAAAGTACCATGACTTGGGCCAGGTGCACCTCTGTCGTCCAAGAAACATCCTTGCCTTTTAATATTCTTAAGAAGTTGTGTGCAGCACATGTCCCTAATTCAATATGTCTTTTGAGCTCGTGACTGCTGCCAAAGTGACCAGATTTTAAACGGGAGCCCACTGGCCAGGGGTGGGGAGTTCTTGATTAAAAGTTAGGTCTATCTGGAGGAACAAAAATTTTCATATAATGTAAAAATAGTATTGTAATATATTTATTTTAGTTTTAAAATGCCACAGGACATTGTTAAGTTGTAAAAAAAAAAAAGTGGGATAGCTGGTCACCTTAGTTTACATGAGCATTGATTGTAGATCCAAGTAAGACAAAATCCTTGATAATTGCAACTTTTCCCCCTCCATTTATCATGTTGTTACCTGTTATTTCCAGTTGAGAGTATTTTGGGCTTTCTTCCATTGAGCTGTAATCCCAAATAAAGGTTTCTGTCCTTGATCATTGCCAGCAAGTGCTGTACTACTCCAAAACAAGATTTGTCGGTTATCTATGGTACTTTCAATAATCTACACCAACATGGTATTTCGAATGCCACAACTCAGACAATAGGCAGAGAGAGGTGCTGAATAAATAGATATCAAATTAAAATTTTCATCCTAACTCCGACAGAGCTTCTCTAGGTTATAATGCCATCTCTCCTTAGTCTCTATTTGCCTAAGATTAACTGCTCCCCCAAATCTATGTTAGGAACTAATGACTTGCTATGGCAAATTATTTTGAGATAGGATTTTATCCACAGTGCTTGGAAAGGAGCCAGGCACAAATTCAGTTACCATTATTACCTTCCAGTTCTTAGTTTCCCTCTAGAGAAGAGTCTTCACCTGCCCTTTACCATTCTTCTTGTCATGCCCACAGTTGTTAAAATACTATCTCCTAGCCCTTCTGTTTCTGTCCCTTGTGTTACTGCTTCCTCCTCATCTGAAGCCCGAGTTATGATACTTTGCACTCCTGGTCCCTTTGGCTCTATCCACCTTCATGTCTCCCTCAAGTCCTTTGTATTCCCTTCTAAATCCATCTTCATTCTCTTGTTTATAAATACCACCATGACCAAGTTAATTTTTCTACCTCACTATGTTTTCATCTGGAGATACAAAATATATAAATTCAGACAGAAAGTTTGCAGTTGTTTATAATCCTTTTCACAAGAATATTCTATGATCATAGGATTACATTTGCAGTTTGGTTAGAGGAATGTCAAATTTTTTCCAAATGTTCCAATAAATTAGATATTTTAACTTCTCTCATTTAGATACACATATGTTCACACCTCTAGTATCACCATGCCACTTTACCTATAAAGAGTATGATTCTGAATTCAATTCAGATTTAATTTTAGTCATTAGCTAATCTTATAAGAAAGCCATCTAGTTTATGTTGAAAATCTATTTTTCTTTTTTTTGGGGGGGGGGCGCATCACTTTGGGGGGGGCATCACTGCCCCCTGGTGGTGGGAGTAGGAGGCTCAGCCTTTGCTCCTGTGGAGCTACTGCTGGAATTGAACCTCCATCCCAGTGGGCTACAGTTCCGTGCACAACCACTATGCCACCCGGGAAAATCTATTTCCATCCCAAATTCAGGTCCTCATATTTCTAACAGCATTTGATGGTAAATAATAGAATTTCTCATACCTGACTGGTAAAGTTATTCACAGATGTATTAATAAATGATCATTTTTTTCACAATTTTTCTCAGTATCTTTGTATGTTGTTTCTTGTAGGTGTATCATAAATATCATGTGTGAGTTTAATAAAAAAATTACTGTGTATTTCTACTTACTAAACAGTATTTGTTTTGAATAGGTGTTGAATTTTGTCAAATATAAAATATCTTATTTTATATATAAAAATAAATATATATAAAATGTATGGGGAACCAAAACATTTGTGGCAAAATTTACTTATCTTTAGATTCCATTGTTCAAGGAACTAAAGGAATTGGTAACTAAAATTCCAGGAAAAAAGCCATGATATCTACTATAACCATTTATATTCATCCTTTTACTAGAAAGGAAGTAGCAGTCAGTTCAGTAAATCAAGAACGAGAACTATGCACCCAGTCTATGAAAAATGAAGAAACAAAAGTATCTTATTTGAAGACAAAACAATTTTGAATATAATCAGTCCTAAAGAATTCATAAAAATCAACTAAAATGTAAGGCTAGCAATATTATCCATATTATGCTAATAAAAATTGATTCTCTTTCTATGATCTACCAAAGCGAAAAACACACTAGGAATAAATTGATTTTAAAAAGTATAATGCTCTACATTGAGAATTATTATGATATTGCTGAGAGAAATAAATGAATTTTATATATGGATTAGACAGTCTCATATATTTAAAGTTTCTATTTCTGCAGAAATTTTTTGGTGGATAGTAATAACTGAATCCTTTTTTTTTCACATGGATGTATCAAATAGTTGAAATAAAGCATTTTTATTAGCCACAGGAGTGACTGCTCATACTGACTAGTATAATTCCTGTGTAGGAAAGAAGACTACAGAGACAACTGTGTCTAATTTCAGTACTTCAGTCTAAAGATAGTATAATATTGATGCAAGGATATAAAATGTGTCAATTGAAGTAAATAGGACATATATGTATATGGATATCAATAAGGGAGCCTTGGAGGCAAAGTGGTTATGTGTTGGGCTGCTAACCATTAGATCATCATCATTTGGAAATTCCCAGTCCCTCCAGGGGGGGACGATCACACTGTGTACCCCTGTGAAGTTACAGTCTTGGAAACACACAGGAGCAGGTCTACCTTGGCTTCTAGGGTCACGATGAGTCAGCTTCAACTCTATGGCAGTGAGTTCAGGGAATGTGTGTGTGTGTGTGTGTGTGTGTATATATATATATATATATATATAGAGAGAGAGAGAGAGAGAGAGAGAGTCCTCCATCTGTATTTTTCAAATATGCTTGAATTTTGTTTACTACACTTTAGTTAATAACACCAGTTCATTGACAGCATAGTCTATTAACTGTAAGTAATTGCCCAAAGTACAAAATTTGTTACGAGTTCTTCGGTCCACAAATCACTATGTCATATCACTTTTTGTCAATGTCTGTCACTGGTTAGTTACAGTGCATCTGTTCATTCAGTTCATGCACAGACGGCAAAGCATGTCCCTGTGTTGCCTTCTTGTTTCTGAGTGATAAACTAAGATGGCGTTTCACAAAATGAATAATTGAAAGAGGAAGCTGACTAACAAAGATAAAATTCAACAAATAGATGAATATTAATAAGCCTGAAAGTAAAATTGAATTCAAACAAAAAGGAAATTATAGAACAAATAGCTAATGAGGAGAAGGTTGATACTAAAACTCCTTATGTGACTCCAGACACACAGCCTGAAAGACAGAGTGAGAGCAAACTTAACAACATCAATGGTGGAAATGGTTGTGATGCAAACAATGAGATATCCAACAAGAAGTGATGGCACCATCGTTCTTAAAGTAACTCTTGATATATTTACAACAGCATTGAAAACATTGGAAGGGGCTTCAAACTTAGAAAGATAAATGACAGTTTTCCCAGGCATTTAAAATATGACTACTTCTTAACTTTATTAATTTATATGATCAGATGACAAACACTATCTAAACTATTCCTGGTTAGTTTTTTCCCACACATACATAAATACTTGGTTTCTAATGCTTTAAATTTTAATGTAATATGTTAATGTTACTTCTATATTTTCATGTCCTTACATAATTATCCACCACTTCTCTCTCAATTTGTCATATTATGATGGCTAGTTTCTTGCTGTGATGCTTGACAAGATGCCATCCCTATTTAAGGTTCTAGCAGTGTCACAACAGTTGAACATGTTTCGGGAGAACTTCCAGACTAAGAACATATTAGGAAGAAGAAATGAGTTGTCCACTTCTGAATAAATAGTTACTGAAAAGCTTGTGAGTGAGATGAGCCCACAGTTGGGAAGGCACACAAAATATGCCTGGAGAAGAGCTGCCACCTCACAGTTGAGTCAACCATAACGATGTGGATGGAGCAACACTTTTAAGACCTTCATTTTCTGACAAAACCAGGTTCAAAATGAAACTAAATAGCTGAAAACATCTATTAATATTTGGAACTTGGAATGTGCAATACACAAATCTAGGAAAATTGCAAATGGAATGCATGAAGGTCCATATGCTAGGCACTGAAAGCATGAGCCAAAGCACAGTTTGGCTATTTTTAATTGGGCAATCATATGAATGTCAATGTTAGCAGTGATAAATTCCACATTATTGCTTTTTCAATCATCATCAAAAAGAGCATTTCAACCTCTTAAATGACAATGCTGACTGTGACTAGAGAATATGTATATGTCTACAAAGAAATACAGTTAATATAACAATTATTCAAAGTTCAGGTAGTGCTGAAAGCAATAGTCAAAAACAAGGCCCTAGGAATTGAAAAAAATACCAATTGGAATATTTCAGTAAGCACTGGAACCTCTCTCTCACTTATCCAAAATAATTTGGAAGATAGCTGTGATCCATAGATGCAATCCATATATGACCCTATTCCAAAGAAAAGTGACCCATCGATCGATGGATATTCTCAAACAATATCCATACTATCACATGTAAATAAAATTATGCTGAAGATCTTTCAACAATGGTTCCAACTATAAATATGCTAGAAGTTGCTAAAAATCCAAGACCTATTCAGAAGAGGACTCGTAACAAGGTCTGTCATTGACAATGTCTGATGAATCTTGACTGAAAGTACAGAATATCAGAAAGATTTAAATTCATGGTTTATAGGTCGCAAAAGGATTTGACTGTGTGGATCGAACAAACTAAGGCAGTCAAGTAGAATGGGTATTCTAGAGTACTGCATTGTGCTCATGCAGAATCTTTCCATGGACCAAAAACAGCACAAGGGAATACTGCGTGCTTTAAAATCAAGAGAAGTGAGTGTCAAGGTTACATCCTTTCACTATACTTTCAACCTTTATGCTGAGAAAAAATAGTCTGAGAAGCAGGGCTCTATGGAGAAAAAGGAACTGAGGTACAAATTTTGGGGTGAATAATACTCCCCACCCTGAGACTTTCCCTCAAGGTTTCTGTGGGTCATTTAAAGGAATTTATACACCTGTGGCATAGAAAGTCAAGAAGCATAATATTTCGTGTCAGGCATTATTGCTCAACATATTGATTGATTGTAACACACTTCCTTTGCTTTGCAGATAGTCTATATTTTCAAGGACAGACTTCTGATGTACACCTTTCTTGAATTGAAAGCATGCATCATTTGCATTTTATATGACTCCCTGTGGGACATTATAGAAAATATGAGAAACCACAGATGTTTGGGAACATACTCAAAGGATACGTCATTGGAGTAGGTGTGGGTGAATAAAGTTTGAGATTGGGTATCAAGTGTTACAAAATTACTTGCTACAGGGATATTAGACTTTGAGGAAGACTTATTAACCACCTATGGTATGCAAATGATAAAGCCTCACCTGCTGGAAATGAGGAGGATTTGAAATACTTGCTGGGAAAGATCAAGGACTGCAGTCTTCACTATGGACTACAAGTTAATATAAAGACAATAAAAATCCTCACTAATTTATCAGTAGATAACATCATGGTAATGGAGAAAATATCTCCTTTTGCTTAAAACCACAATCAATTTTCATGGAAGCAAATTCAATTAATAAAAGGAGGCATTGCATTGGGTAAAATGTTTAAGAGCAAAAATGACACTTTAAGAACAGTCAAAGTGCCATTGTGCTGAGTCAAGCAGGGGAATTTTCAGTTGCATCATTTGCATGTAAATTGTGAACATTGAATAAGGAATGTTATATGGGATTGATCAACAGAATTGTCTGTGAATGGTTATCTTGGATGTGTAAAATGTGGTCAGAAAGAGGGAGTTGGGGAGGGAGAGAATAAAGGGAGATTGATATCAAGTTGTTCAAGAAGAAAAGAAATTATTTGAAACTGACTGGTAGAATTAAGCAATTGTTCTGCTTGATGTGATTGAACTATGGAATGTTATGATATTTGTAAGAGCTCATAGTAAAAATTATTTTAAAAAAGAATCAATGAATTTAATTTATGGTGCTGGCGAAGAATATTGAAAATACTAAAGACTACCTAAAGAAAAAATAAATTTGTCTTCAAAGAAGTACAGCCAGAATATGCCATAAGATAAAGGATATATATATATATATATATACACACACACATATGTGTGTGTGTGTGTGTAAGAAGAGGGGAATAGATCTATGCACATATATCTATATGTTCAGAAGTAAGGTTGCAGATGGACATTGGGCCTCTACTGAGGTACTTCCTCAACACAAGAACACTTTGTTCTAGTAATCTGGCATTCTGTGATGCTTACCTTCACGACATGATCATTGAAGACAAAATGGGTTCATAAGCAAAGGTGGTGAAGAAAACTGATGATGCCTGACTATCTAAAGATATAGCATCTGCCTTAAAGATTTGAAGACAAACAAGTGGTCATCTAACTGAGAAACAATAAAACCCTCATGGATGAAGCACACCAGCCTGTGTAATTATGAGGTATCAATGGGATCAGGTATCAGGCATCTAAGACCCAGAAAAAAATACCCAATGTGGATGGGGGAAGGAGGAGCATGGAGTGGAGATCTTAAGCCCATCTGTAAACTATTGGGCATCCCCTCACAGAAGGGTCACAAGGAAAAGATGGGCCAGTCAGGGTGCAATATAGCACTGATGAAACACATAATTTCCCTCTAGTTCTTTGATGCTTCCTTCATCCCACTCTCATGACCTCAATTCTACCTTACAAATCAGATTAGACCAGAGCATGCCCACTGCTACGGATAAGAGCCTGCAACACATGGAACCTAGTGTAAACCCCTCAGAGTCAAAACGAGAATGAGGTAGCAGGAGGATAAGAGGAGAATGAGGAGAGAAAAGGATGACAAGAATTCACCTCATATATTTTAAACATGTTATCAGAAGAGGCCAATCCCCAGATAAGGATATCATGCTTGGTAACGTCGAAGAAACATGAAAAAGAGGAAGACGGTGATGGTCCTGGACAGTATTTAGCTTGCGATGCACGAAGTGCCTGTGAGTTGGAACCTACTCAAAGACATCAAATAACACTGTATTTATAAGATAAAGTAAAAGATGTTTCAATGCTTTGGAAACATTTGAAAAATCATTTTATTCGCTCATACAACTCCTATAACAATATATATACCTACATCAATGCATTTGTACATTCATGCCATCATCATTTTCAGAACATTTTCTTACTTGAGTCCTTGTTATCTACTCCTTGTTTCCTCCCTCCCTCTCAGTTCCTCCTCCATGAACCTTTATTAATGTACAAAATTTACAAATTATAAATCAAGTCTTTCACTGTCTGATCTCTTCCTTTACCCTCTTATCTGCTATCCATCCCCTGGGAGGGGGTTATAATGTCATTGTGGTTGGTTCCCCACCTCCCCCCCTACTTTCCCCTTAGCTGCCCCCTATGGCTACTCTCAGTATTGGTCACAAGGTGTTTCTCTGTCCTGGATTCCCTATTTCTAGCTCTTATCTGTATCCATGTACATGCTCTGGTCTGGTCAGACTTGTAAAGTGGGATGAGTGTCATGATAGTGGGGCTGAGGAAGCATTAAAGAACCAGAAGAAAGGTGTATGTTTCATTTGTGCTATCCTGCACCCTGACTGGCCCATCTTCTCCCAGCGACCTTTCTCTAAGGCGATATCCAATTGCCTACAGATTGGCTTTGGGTTTCCATTCCTCCTTCTTTCCCCCTGCTCCCCTGGCTTTGTAAGCATTTTTAAAGGTCATGGAAAGTTATAATTTTATCATTAATTAATCAGATTTTGTCCAAATGATTTTAACATTTAATACCACTTAATACCAGACTAGGAACTACGTGATTTAGTAGTTACAGGTCAGGCTGCAATCCACATGTTTGGCAGTTTAAAACTACCAGATGCTCCTTGAGAGAAAGACTAGGCTTTCTCCTGTAAATGGTTATAGTCTCTGAAAGCCACTGGGCGTGGGCATCGGGTCTCTATGAGTCAACATTGGCCTGAGGGCAGTGCATTAATACTAAATTAGTCCCAAGGAGGTAGAGATTAAATACGTCCCAAGTGTTCAACTTTTATAAGTTGTAATACTGCTCCATCTCCTCCTGCTCCACTTTCCATATTGCTGCATGTCCCTGGGTTCTGCAATATCTCACAGAACTCATCAGACCTTAAGGAAATGCTCCAAGTGGTTGTGAGTGCTACTGAGCCCCAAATCTGAAGGTCAGGAAGAAGCAAGCTGAATGCAGGATCTAGAGCCAGAAGTCAAACATTTTGTAAGTCAAAGAAAGTCTTTCTTCTTTTAATGCTTCTCTAGTAAACAGAGCTCAAAAGGGGGAAGGCTTTGCTAGAGGTGTGGTTTTTATGTTTCAGCCGATCATCTCTGTAAGGAAAACTTAAGTCTCACCTACTACAATGGGGCAGACTAAAAACACATCTCATCTTATTCCTGTACCAGAATGTTCCCTCCAAAACGGCTTTATAACCTTAGGCATAGAGAGTAGAATTTACAGTACATCACAAAAGAAATTATAGTAAGGATTATATTAATTGATAACATCTCAATTGTTTTTCATAGTCTTTACATATCACAAACGTCCAGGCAAAATAAGTGCTATACTATAGGCAACGACTTTAAATACATGTGTCATTTTCATTATTGCCATTGAATCCTCTCTGATTCCTAGGGGCCCTACAGTAAAAGTAGAACTGTCCCTGTATGTTTTCTAGGCTGGAAATATTTAAGAAAACACAAAATCTCATCTTTCTCGCACAGAAATGACTGAAGGCTTAGCAGCCAATGGGTAAACCCTTATGAGTTGGAATTTAGATTGATAGCAGAAGTGGGTTTTTAATATTGGCCTTTTATGTAAAAGAATCCCCATAAATATTGCTACAACTGAGAATACATATTTTAGAAAATGAATTCTGATCCCTATCTCACAATGCTCTTAAAATAATTTTCCATAAGGATAAGATTTAAAAGTTAAACCTGGATAATCTCCTAGAAAAACATATACAATAACTTTTATGCAAGTAGGTAAAGTTGTTTTTCTGTAAAATCCTATAAGTATTAACTATAAAAGAAGAATACTGAGAAGATTTAAAAAAAACAACGATCATAGTCACCCTATATGACAGAATACAACAGGGTCTGTTTGTTTCTGTGGCTGCAATTCTTTACTGGAGTAGAGAGCCGCATCTTTGTCCAGAGAAGCAGCTGGTGGTTTTGAAGTGCTGACATTGCTATTCCGAAGTGTTAACCTACTTTCTGGTCCACTTAGGCACTATATGAATAGACCCATAGCTTTTTTTCTTTAGTAGAGTAATTCAATTTAAAAAGTACTTAAACAAGGAAATGCAAATTAAAATCACAATAAGGTATTATTTGGCACTCATTGGATTAACTAAAATTAAAAATGTTGACAATACCACTTGTTGACAAAGATGATACAAATAGGATTTGCATACATTGCTGGTGGGACTGTAAAATCGTAGAGCTATTTTGATAAACCATTTGACATTTTCTTTAAAAATCAGACATATGTCTATTCTTTAACCCAATTATCCCACCACTTGGTATTTGTCCAGGAATGATAAAATCATATAACCAAATATATCCCCCCACACGTAGATCATTGTTTATATCAGTTTTATTTATAATGCTCCTGATTGAAAATAATACAAAAACTATTAACTGAAAAACAGAAAAATTGTGATGTACATATTCAGTTGACAAT
The DNA here is from genome assembly GCA_004026705.1 of Nesogale talazaci. Taxonomy (NCBI): domain Eukaryota; kingdom Metazoa; phylum Chordata; class Mammalia; order Afrosoricida; family Tenrecidae; genus Nesogale; species Nesogale talazaci. The sequence goes on from PVJH01011337.1 coordinate 48,575, forward strand.
TATGTAGCAATAAAGCAAATTAATGCCTGCTTTAAGACAAAATGGGCAAATTATGAAAACATGTTGCAGAAGTGATTCTATTTTTATAAAGTTGAAGAATAGGGAACCTGAATCTACTTGAAAGAAATCAGACCAATAGTTGACTTGAGGAAAGGAATTGATAGGAAAGTAAAGTGAGAGAAATTTATAAACTCATAGAAATTGTTCTGTATCTTAATTGACATATTGGCTAGATGGGTGATATTTTTCAAAACTCATATTTAAACTATATATATTTTAAAACATGTTTAATATAAATGAAAATAAAACTAAGAGTTTATTTAGCATAAGAATGAAATCTTTTCATAGTTGTGGTTTAGTGTGTGTGTATAAATATATATGTGTATATATATATATATATATATATATATATGAATACACATATAACTAAAGTCTTAGAAAAAGTATGTTAGCCTATATATTGGTCAAATTGCTTATCTCATGGTGCAGGAATCCAGGCTAACATTAAATAAAAGTGATTTCTTTCCTTTAAAAGTGATTAAAAATACTACAAATCTAGATTCTTCTGTCTCCTTTCCTTTGTCTGTTCCAACACTTTGTAATGGAAAAGTGGGTTTGTGATAGGTAGGTTTATTGTGCCATCCTGGCTAATAGGAACATGTGGGGTTAATAAGGTCTCAGTTTAGTTGGAGGGCAAAGACATAAATGGCTCAACAAGTTTTGCCTCTCTCTCTCTCTCTCTCTCTCTCTGACCTACTTATGGTTGTTTTAGTTGGTTCTGTGCTCCAACTTGTGAATGACGTTACCTGTGGGAGAGCCAACTTGTGGATCATGTTGCTAGAGCTTGAGGTTCCTTCAAGACCTGCTTGACCTTACTGCTGGTGTATACATTGCTTGAGCTTAAGGATATTGGCTCCTGTTGTCTTTCATTGCTTGAATTTGATATCCCATCTGGGCCTGCTTTACTAAGCTCCATAGCTGCTGACTATTGATGACCCCCCAGCTGTTTGCAGCCTCTGGCCAGACTGCCTGCATTACCCTCAGGAAGACTCATCTGACTGATTCCTTGACCTTGGACCCAGCAGCCCTTGTTAGTTGAACTTCCAGGATGTTAATTGTTGCATGGACGTCAATGGAATTGAGCCCTCCGTACTGTTGTGTGGACTAATTAGCTGTTATATTCCTTTAAGTTGCACATATCTGTCCTTTTTTAGGATATGGTGGTTACTGTTAGATGACCATTCTGATACGAAGACAACCTCCATGCAACAGAAGGAAACACTCTCAGGGCACTTTTAGGGGCTGTGCCGCTCTGATCGTTATTATGTTTGAACTCATTGTTGTATACATTGTGTTAACCTTCATCTTGCTGAAGGTTTTCTTTTATTGCTGAATCTCTACTTTATCAAACATGATGTTCTTTTCCAGGGACTCGTCCCTCCTGACAGCATTTACAAAGTAAATGCGAGGCAATCTTACCGTCCTTGCTTCTAAAGAGCATTCTGAGCATTCCAAGACAGATGTGTCTGTTCTTTTGTCAGTCCATTGTATTTTAAGTATTCTTTAACAACACCAAAATTTAAATTGATTAATAATCTGGGGGTCTTTCTTATTTGTTACCCATCTTTCCTATGCAGATGAGGCAACTGAATATATCAAGGCAGATCTTAGCCCTCAAGAGAAGCTTTGCTATTGAAACTGTTAAGAGCTATTGAGCTGGAGATTCACAGCAACAAGACTATGATTTCTTGAATGGTGCTTCCATGAGAGCTGATTATGGATCCAGGTGAAAGTAAATCCTGGACAACTTCATTCTTCGTATATCATGATGCCATCTATTGGTCCCATTGTGAGAATATTTTTTTTTTAATACGTTGAATTGTATTCCATACTGAGGGTTGCCATTTTTTATCGTCACTGCTTTCAATAAGCAGCTCTCCTTTTATTTAATTCCCCTTACAATTCTCCTAATTCCCAGAATAAATAGGCAGAGGAGTTCTGGGACCTATCCCAATACCTCAGCACTTTCTCCATTGCCTCTTCCTTGACCTCCTTCTTGCCTCATACACATGGTCAGAAGTCGCTATAGGAACAGGAGGGTAGCAAGCCTTCTTGTTACTACTTGTAGGACTCCAGCACCAGATTCTGCTCTCTGGCTAGTCCCCCCCACCACCTCAGTCGCCTAGTACATCCCCTAGAGACTAGTGTCCTGAGCCTTGATCAGGCTGGCAGCTCTGGTTGTCGTAGTAACCCTCCTTGAGCTCCTAACTGCAAGGCTAGCAGTTGGAGCCCACCAGTCTGTACTCTTCCAAAAAAAAAAAAAAAAGATGGACCAACTCTTTGCTGTTGCATAGACAGAACTGGGAGTCAGAATTGACTTGATGGAAGTGAGAATCCAGCTGCAGGTGCTACCCTTCTATACCCGGTGTGAAAAGTTCTGCCTCTCTAGTTCCATCAGTTGGGTTGTCATAGATTTTAGTATTATAAAATGTGATTGTACAGTGTCTATGAGAAGGCTTTAGAAAAGCTTATAGTACAATGGAGTTAAATGATATAATTTTAACAATTTTTTTATTTTAACAGTTTTATTGATATAATTCATATATCATATATTTCAGTAGTTCAATCCTTTTTAAAAAGTGCATAATCATCACTATAATCAATTTTAGAATATATTTTTCTTTCTTTTTACTAATTGTGATTAGCATCCCGTTTTCCCCAAACCTCTTCAGCCATACACTAAGAAACTGTTAATTTAGTTACTGCTCCTATGGTTTTACTTATCATGGATTTCATACATAGAAAACAAAAAATAATAATAATAAAATAAAACCAAGACAATATCAATTTAAGAAGACAACAAAATATTAAAAGCTAGAAAAAGTTTAAAATAGGTCAGAAGGGAAATCAGATGATAAAGTATTAATTTTTAATCTAACTAAAATGAGGATAATTTACTTTCCAATGCACTCTGTCTGACAGCAAGGCTGGTCACACCCTGGTTTATAGTTAAAGGGAATCCACATGGGAACCCTGCAAATAGATTCTGGACTTTTACTGTCATCCATAGCCTTCTGAAAACAACTGGTTTTTGGAATTTAAGGCGAAATATTAGATTGTATTATTTATCCTCCTCTGATCTAAGATTTTATTATTTTCAATCTCTTTTTCACATCATTTGGTGTGCTTCCTCTGTGTGAACTTAACTGACACCTCATATACAGGGTTATTTGTCCATGACAAACCTTTAAGGTGAATCCAGATGCAAGTCTTTCTGAGAGACAGGCCCCATCAGATTTCTTCACCACAGTTTGCTCTAGCATCATGTATTCAATGATCTATTCATAGGCAAGTGATGATGGGATAATGGATGTTTTCAATGATCTTTGTAAAGGTGCCTTGTAGCACGGTGTATGCACACCGTGCAGATCACATAACATCCGATTTTCCAGAGTATATCATAACTTTTAAATGACCTATACTTGTATGAACATGTGTATATACACATATTGATAAAACAAAAATACATATGGATATGGATATATGAGCAGGGATATATATCCCCAAATCTAGAATTTGGTTTTTGTTTGTTTTATTCTTTTTGGGCATCTTTAGTCTTTCTCTACACTGTACCACTTATTTGCTATAACATAAATACTAGCCTTTTGGTAGTGCACATGGTTAAGTACTGGAGAAGGGTTGAAAGGCAGATGATTTAAGGTTACCCAGGGTTGTCTGGGAAGGGAAGCATGGTGATCTGTTTTTGGATGGCCACAGTTTCAAAAACTAGTGGAATAGTTCTACTGTGTTACACATTAACTAAGCGTTAGAATCAAGTTGACATATAACCACAGTAGTTATCAGCTTTACCTTCTTGCTTATTCCCATAAATTAATCAAGTAAATCTTTAACATATGAATCATTATATTAATTGTATAAGGAATTGTGCGTTTAGCTCCTTAAAATAATTGCAATTTAACAGTTGCAAGACAGGAGAGAATCTCCAGTCCAGAATAAGTAGCTCAAACTTCAGCATCATTCCTGCTTTAAAGTCACAGATGGTGAAGATGTCTGGAAGTAGAGATGGGCAAAGCCACAAGTCACTTGTACTACATCTCTCTGGCATTTTCTATTTCAGTAGCTACAAAGCAGAAGGGAAATGGATACTCAATAAACCCAACTAGTTAATATCCACCGTACTGTCCAGGATTTAAGGAATCTTCATTCTTAATTCTGCTCACAATGAGTGTCATATACTAAGATTCCTGGAATCTTCTCAATGAATATCCATTTAATAAAAGGTATGCCAACTTTTATGAAAAACAGAAACAAACAAAGAACAAAACCAGACATATTAGGACAGTGCCAGTGGGGTTAGAGAAGTATTCTGTGCCTCATTAAGAGTCACTGGGGAGTCTGAGGTCAGAAAGGCTCCAAATTAGGGAATGTTTAATTTGGAAGCCTTTGATTCCTACTCATGTTGACCCTTTAGGCCAGAGTAAAATAGGTTTCCACCTAGGATTCCCAAAGCTATAAAACCCACATTGAAGCAGATGGCCCTTTTCTCTCCTGCGAAGTGCTTGGTTGACTAGATCCACTAACCTTTTGATCAGCAGTCAAATGACTGTTCACTGTGAAACCAGGGCTTCTCAACTTTTGCAGTCTGTATTTCCTTATCGATATTCTGTGAGCAATTATTTTCAGAGATCTAAACTGACCAGTTTCATTTTGTGCTTATCATAGTTTGAGTTCAAGTTTCAGCTCATTCTTTCCTTAAAGTATCCTAACTCTCTTTGATTTAACCTTTTTATTGTGAATTGGGTCACAGTTTACCTAGCAAATCAGTTTTCCATTTAACAATTAAAGCTCATTTTGTTTCAGCTCATTAGCTGTAATCCTCCAATCACTTGTACCCCTTCTCCCTGGTCTTTCCTATCTAAGTGCCTCCTTTATTCCTAACTTTCTGAATGTTGACCTAGGATAAGTGCTGCCCTTTTAGTTGTAGATGGTGCTTATTCTCAGGGATGTGTACCTGCCAAGTGTATGTGTATCTTATGAAATGGGCTGAAAATGAAGCCCGAGGGGTGAGTTGTTGATATAGGTGACCTGCTAATGGATAAAGTAAAATTAGTACTCATCCATTGCCTTTGAGCTGTTTCTCAACCTTAGCTCCCCTACATGGCTTCCTCGGGCTTTGTTAAGTCTCTCTCCCAGGGAGCAGCTAGTAGGACTGAACCACTGGCCTTGAGGTCAGCAGTCTACAGCTTACCTGAGAGGACCACTCGTACATCAATTTCCTTGGAAAAAGCTAAAATATTGTACAAAGAGATCATGTGAGAAGTAAGAAGAATAGACTTGTGCTGTCCCCCCCCCCTTTTTTTTTTACAAATAGTTGTAAATGGAAAGCTAAAAAAAGACTTCAAAATACTAAAGTAATTAGAAATTTTGGTTGAGTAGGTTGTAATAGGTTGACAGAACATTAAATTGGAAATCTAAATTCAAATTATGTTGTTCACAGGCAGTTTCAGTGGAAACTTTTTTTGGGGTCTAAACTAAGAGTTATTGTGGATCTTTAAAAAATGCTTGACCTTCTGTTATTTAGGTCAGGGACTAAACACATATAGAGAGGCTAAATCATATAAAGGCCAAAGGAACTGGAATAAAGGGGAAAAAAGATTTTAATAAAAGGACGATTGAATTCACAAAGGGCAATCATCCTCTGCCTTGATTTTAAAGTGATCTCTGTGTCTTCCCTAGAAAAGGAGACTGTGAACCAAAAATGTGTTTTCAGTAAGTTTTAGTTAGGTTACCTTACTGGTATCATAATTAAAACAAAAGGTAAAATATATGAACTTTTAATATGATATTAAAAAGAAATTAAAATTTAAAAATACATAAATTATCTTTTGTATTTTACAATGGATTAAGCCCTAACACTGTCCCTTATTACTGTGGATGCATCTTTTTATCAAAGGAGCTGTGCTTCAAAATATAAAATCATGAGTTTTAATTTCTATTGGATCCACTAGAATATTTTTTCTCTTCTAAATGCTGTAATTCATCGTATTTTATCATAAAAATACACCTATTTGGGGGCTGACCTTTGTGCTGTAGTGGTTGTATGCGGCACTGCAGCCCACAGGGTTGGTGGCTCAAATCCAGCAGCAGCCCTTCAGGAGCAAGGCTGGAATTCCTACTCCCACCAGGGCAGTAATGCCCGCCCCCCCAAAATACACTTATTTTTTTAAAAAAGAAGATATTTAGTAACTAAGAGGTGCAAGAATGTTGGAGAGGTGAAAATGGATAACAGTAAAAATGCACTACCTGAATAATAAAAAACAGGATTTAAAATTTTAAACTTCCAAAAGCCAGATAGGTATCCAGTCTGCACTTATTCACATGATGAATTTCCAAAGGCCAGATTGTTATACAAATATCAACATTATGTGAAAATGGGAGGACTACAATGGATTGCAAAATGAAAGGTGACTCCATTATTAAGTAACTGCCAAATTTCTGATAATCATAGTCCAACCAAGTTGACATACAGCCTTACCCTTTTTTATCTTTTTAACTCTGTTAATAAATATCCCACTGAATTTCACCAAGGTGACTTCCTATAAGGGAGAGTTTAGCACAGAATTTTGTCTTTTAACTTTTAATTATAGGTGGCCTTACTCTCATCTTGAACTTCAGTCTCTATTACTGCTAGATATATGTTGTTCATGAGTTCATGAGTAAAAAATGTACATATTTTATTATTATTATATATCTGAATTGTCAAATAATGGGATAGTTCATAAGCAAGTATTAGCTGTATGAGCCAAAATTTCAGAGTGGATTCAGAACAGGCTGTGGCATGAGGCATATAATTTCTGATAGAAGATGAATCTTAGCTGAAAGCAGAAATACCAGGACGATGCTTATTTGTGTTTTATTGACTCTGCAAAATCATTGTCTGTGTGGATCATGACAAATTATGGATTAAATCGAAAAGGACTGAAATTGCAGAATGCATTCTTAAGCTCATGCGGAATCTGTATGTGGAACAAGAGATGGTCTTTCACATTGAAAAATGGAACATTGCATTGCTTGTTGCTTAAAATTGAGAAAGATATGTGTTATCTTAACAAACTTAATTTTGTGTTGAAAAAATGATCCTAGACAATGGACTATATGAAAAGGAAGGCAGCAACAGGATTGGAGGAAGGCTTATTAACAACCTGCGACGTTCATATAACACAACTTTCTTTACTGAAATCGTTGAGGTATTAAAACACGTGTTGATAAAAGTCAAGAAGTGCAACCTTCCATCGAGATTGCTACTCAATGTAAATAAAGCAAAAATCCTTACAAAGGTCGATGTATGCAGTGTATGTCAATAATCAAGAAGTCAAAAGATGCATTACATTGAGCTAATCTGCACGCCTCACTGCCATCCGGTTGATGCCAACTTTAGCCACCCTGCATGTCAGGATAGAACTGTCCCAGTGGATCCTGAGACTAACTCTTTACTGAAGTGGAAAGCCTCACCTCTTGAGAGTGCTGAAGTATAAGAATGCTACTTTGAGGATGAGAGTGTACCTGATACAATCCTTAGCATTTTCAATCATCCCATATTGCACGTGAAAGTTGGAACGTGAATATTAGATACCAGAGAAGAATTGAAGTATTTAAATTGTGGTGCTAGTGAAGAATATTCAAAGTAACTACTGGAAGAACAAACAAATCTGTCTGGGAAGAAGCAGAATCAGAATCCTTCTTAGAATTGCACTGTACCTTGCACTTGTACCATGTACCTTGGACCTGTTATCGGGAGGAAGCAGTCCCTGGAGAAAGACATGCTCAGTAAAGTTGAAGGTCAGTGACAAAGAGGGCCGTCCTCAAGAAAATGGACTGACACATTAGCAGCCACAATGGGTTCAAACATAACAATAATTGTGAGGAGTGTTTTGGTTTATTGTATATCATATATAGCATCTGTTTGAATTAGAAACCGTTCAATGGCACCTAACAATAACTCCAGATGTTTAAGTTAGAGCACTGAAATGCCTCGTTATCTAGTTTACAGACTGAATTGTGAAAATGAACTTCAATACTTGCTTCTCTTTCTTCCTATCCTCATTCTGTCAACTCCTAACCCTTGATTTCTAACATCACCAAACATGTCAACAACCCATATTCTGCCTTCCCTTCACAGATCTTTGTATCATGCTCTTTTGTTGAACACTCAAGGTCAAACACTATTCTGTCTTCATTCCATGGTCACATTATACTTCATGAGCAAATCAAAAGCACTTTTACCTTCACATGAACCTTTTCCTCATAAAAAAATTAAACATTTCTTATAACTTCATTGGTATGAAGATGAACCTATTAATATTTTATATTAAAATATTTTGTCTCACTTAAGAGTTGATGTCTTCATCTGATTTTAAAATAATTTAAAACATTTTTGTAGGTCATTACAAGTAATCCAGGCCTAGACACCATTGTGAAAAGACAGCCTAGAAATAAAAAGAAAAAAATGCATCCTTTGTCTTTTTTCAATCTTCTTTTCATTATTTATGTCATCCTAATTTCTCTCTTTAGGAATGAAGATATGTTTGAGTTTATACTATTAGAATGAAAAACTACTATAAAAATAACAAGGAAATTCTACACTAATCTGTTTCTAGATATCCATGCCTCCCTTCCCTCTAGAGGTAGCACCTTCAAAAGAACAACCTTCCCTAAATGAACTCGTGACCAGCGAGCCCATTCTGCCTCACAGAAACTCTGCAGAAGAGCGTAGCACCCCCTTTGAGTGTCAGAGACTTTAAATCTGTGTGGGAGAAGACGCCCTCCCCTTTTCCCATGGAGAGGCTGGTGTACTTCAACCACTGATCTGGTCGTTTGTACCTCAGTGCATAGGCCACCAGGGGTCTCTTTTCATACTTATATTTATTGGACCTTTTTTTATTCAACTTCCTGTCACTGTGGTCAGGCTTTTGATCCCATCACTAAAATGAAGGAGCTTCAGCAGTCAGAAGGTGAAACTGATACATCGCTGTTTGTGTCTCAAGAAACTTGACTTTCCTGGGCACTGGACACCAGCAGCCACTAATTCCATTAATCTCTTATCTTTCTTATTTGTCATACTGTGGACAACTACTAAAAAGATTACCAGAGCATTTCACTTGGACACACAAATGTTACCTTTTGTTCAACATTTTAGCAAAGCCATAGTATTCCTTTTAAATCTAATATCCTATGTCTTCATGTGTGGAAAAGTAGAGACCCAGTGAAAAAGGAAGACCATTGATGAAATGGACTGATACGACAGTTGGAACCATGGGCTTGTACATAAAATCAATTGTAGGCTGAGCCCCGGTGGCATAGTGGTTGTGTGTGGGACTGCAGCCCACTGGCTTGGAGGTTCAAATCCAGCAGCACTGTCCAGGAACAAGGCTGGGCCTCCTACTCCCACCAACAGGGCATAGTGATGGCCCCCCCCCCCAAAAAAAAAATCAGTTGTAGTTACCGCACAGCATTTCATTCTGATGTACATAATGCGATATTATGATTTAGAATTGACTCAATGGGACGTAGCAACAGTGATAGTTTCCTATTCTCTACACTTCCCTTTCTAATCCAAACATTTGTAATCTCTGGTCCTGGTTTTGAGAATTTCCAGACTCAGCATAGCTTTCGCAGATCTTCTAGATTTTGTTCAAACTTCTAAGTATGCCTAAAAGATCAGTTCTTGCCTTTCAGCTAAAGAATACCCATTCTGCCTGGAATTTTTGGCCTTTAGTTCAAATCTCTGCTCTTGGACCAAGTAGAATTACCCTTATCTTACCTTGGCCACCATTGCAATTCATTATTATGTTTATCCATCTCTTGATCAAAAAACTGGTGCCATGAATGAATATTGATTCATAGGAAATCCAAAGAGCCGAGAAGATGTGCTCTGAGGAGTTGCCAAGGCTGTGATCTTCACTGGCAGCATATTGCCCTATCTTTCTCCCATGGAGCTATCAAAGAACAAAGTAGAACTTCTGCTACAAATTGGAAAGTGTGTTGAAGAAACAAAGCATCCAAAATGGACATGACCATCCACGGAGTCACCTAGTCTTACTGTGAAAGGAAATTTTCACAGAGCTTAAATACAGAAGGATCCAGGAACTTGTAAGAAAATTCTGATAGGTTGACATTAGCCCTTAACAGACATAAGACACCAGCAAGACTTCTCCAAAATTATTTTATATTATAAGAGCTTTTTCTATGAATCTGTCCAAGGCCAATGTGAATGAATGTTGCATCTAGCATGATGTGAGAGAAAGGAGCATGCCTGAAGTCTTCCTGTGGAATGACTTTGAGAGTCAGCTTTGTAAAAACAGTAAATAGAGAAAACAAAAGTGGAGTCTGGCTGGTCAGCTTGACAGAAGCCCCATCTTATGCCAAATGATTCATCATTTTGAGCTCCTTTGCAAACAGGTGGTGGAGTTGAACCAGGAAATTTAGGTTAGCAACTGAAGCTTAACTGTAGCACTTAGAGCAGTGGCTCTCAGGTCTCCTAATACTGCATCCCTTTAATACAGTTCCTCATGTTGTAGTGACCCTTCAACTATAAAATTATGTTTGTTGCTACTTTATAGCTGTAATTTTGCTACTGTTATGGTCATAATGTAAATATCTGATATATAGGATGTATTTTCATTGTTATAGATTGAACAGAAAGCAAAGCTATGAATCACAAAAATATTATGTAATTTTATATTGTGAAATATTTATTTCTAATTATAAATAGGTAAAATTTTGTTTTGAAGTATGGTGTAGCATAGATAGAAGTCTTAATGTAACAACAGTAAACTACATTGCTACATTTTGTGACAGTATGCATTAAAAGATAATGTCAGTATGAAGGTTGCGATAGTGTCTTTTTCACCACATCAGACATTCTCAGATGGTCTTTGCAAAAGCACAATATAGATCATCTTCCATAGCGAGTCTACTTTTTTGCATTTGGACAGATAACCAATAAGCTGGAAAACCCTATTTCACAAAGATGTTGGACATGGAAGAAGAAGAAGGAACATAGTCTCAGACAGCACAGGATATGACTGCAAACACTTGATCCAGACTTTTGTAACAGACATTGTAGAGAAATCAGTTCTTGCTACATTGGTGTTAGTAAGTTCAATTAACTCCTCTTGTACTGTCTCAGGAACATCTTCATTTCGACTATGGCAATTGCAAATGGAGTGTCAGGTAGATTTGCAAAGTATGATGAAATTTCGTCTGCAAGCATATACAAGTGTTTTTTCACAGAAATTATCATTGCAATCCTTTTGTCTGGTCCACGTCATGTTCCTCAAAGAAAGAAGATAAGGTAGACAATTTGTAAATTTTATTTTCATTTTCACCTTTTCTTTTTGTCATCAAACTAAAGTTTCACTTGGAATGAATGGATCTTTCAGACAAATCAGACATGTTGCATTTGGTCATTGCAGTGATAAATTTAACTGATTTAATATGACAAAGATGTTAACCTAGTTAATAAGCTATTTTTTGCTGTTCACTTTTATTACTGAGAAGTGCTTTGAATGGCAGTCTTGCTTTATGATTAAAGAAAAACATTTTGAGTTCATTGTGAAGTTCAAAACACATTTTAAAAAGTTTCCTCTCAACAACCATCTCACTTCAGTGTGAAATAGCAGAGCATGATTTGGTGCATCCAACTCATTGCAGTTACAAAAAACAGTCGACTGTTTAAAATGTTTGCCTTTACAAATTGACAGAACTTAGGATTCTACTCATCACTTCTTGTCACTCTTGTGGCAATGTCTTCCTTGCTAATATTTGCTGGTGAATCATACTATGAGTTCCAATGACTTTTGGTGACTCATTCAGTACCAAATGTTGAAATCCAGATGACATTCTAGCACAGATGGATCACAGATGGACAACTACATGGAGTAGTTGGTGTTTCAAGATGTTTGCAAAAAGAAACTCATCTTTAAAGTAGCTATCATTAGTATACCTCACATAAATCAGTAACTGTGAACAGTTTGTGATATCTGTAGATTCTTCAAGCTGTTGGAGGTGGAACAGATTTAATTTCCTGGATTACCCAATCAAGAATATCAGCAGACATGTCATCTATTCCTCTGTGGACAGTGTTGTTAGATAAGGAAATTGCACTCAATTTCCTGGCAAATTTGTCTCCCATCATAGCTTGAACAATGTCTTTGGGTGCTGGCAACAGTAAATTCTCAGCAAAGGTGTGAGGTTTCATAGCTCTGGCAATTCTGAGTGCCATGAAACATGAATCTTCAATGGCTGCTACGTTTTCTTTGTGGTGCTTGCCACCAGTGTCAAGTCTGGCTATCTTAAGTTCATCAGTTTTGCTTCTAAAGCTGTTCATATCCTTGCCAGCAAAGCTCAGATGCTTGCTATCAAAATGGCATTTTAGTTTGTTTGGCTTCATAGATTGGACTAATAGAACTTCCCAACAAATAACACATTTCAGTTTCTCAATTCCTGCTGTAATTATTGAAGTAAAACATACTGTACAAATATTCTCACTATATTTTCTTTTCTTAATGTTCTTTACATGATCCAGTGCCATGGGATGGTTAGCTAATGAAAATAATATTTAACAATAGCTTTAATAATACAAAATATTATACATGACATCATTCAGTCAATACAGTTCATTCAAATTTCTTATGATTTACCATTCTGTTTTTTTCCCCCACATATCTGTTATTGTCAAAAGGGGGCAGTATTCACATCAACCACAATGGAATAAAAAAGGCCAATATTCATCCAGATGAAATTCCTATGGTTAATTTTTTTGCAGTAGTTGTTGATTTTACAATACATGGTTTTACATTTACCCAGTGATTATAGTTTGTGAAATGTTGTTTTACCTCCAATACTGCTGTGTTCAACACAGTAGCTGCTTTTAACAGAGTAGTTGCTTTCAAAACAGCTACTGCTTTCTACACAGTAGCTGTTCTCTACATGTGTGTCTGGTCTACATAAGTACATTATGGCACCAACTCTATTACATACGCCTATATTTTTACAGGGTGTTTGTGGTGGGATTGGCATGGTATGTTCTCACGTCAGATACTTGTATGTGGGCATATCTGCATGTGGGCAGCCCACCAGGCATTGGATTGGGAAGCAGCATCTCAGTTCCTAAGACCATCAGAAATATGTGTGTTCTACTCCCAAAGGGATTGTTACCCACAGAGAACTCCTACTAAGTGATAATCAGGAGATTTTCTTTTGTCAGCATCTGACTGAGTGTATGAAATGGCAAAGCTCAGGATATTTTCATCATCTTAAAAACATAATTTGAGGGCTGAGCCCCGGTGGCATAAGTGGTTGAGTGCAGGACTGCAGCCCGCGGGCTTGGTGGTTCAAATCCAGCGGCGGCTCTCAGGAGCGGCACTGGGTAGTGCCCACGACCACCAGAGGCAGTGAGGCCCCCCCCACCAAAAATATAACTTGAGACTAACCTTGGAAATGTGAGGCCATTTGCTTACTATAGCTTAATATATAAAATAAATAGTAAATGAATGCAGACATTCATCACATTATGAAGACTTAAGAGTGGATTATGTTTGGAATAAAGTGTACATTGGGACATCTTTTGTAAAGTACAGCTTATTACATTTGACTCTGTACTTAGAGTCAGCTAAGCTCGAAGTCAATGAAGTGTTTCCAGTAAATATTAGAATTTCCCAAGTGGGTAGATTAAATCAATTATTTATAATAATGGCATTATTAGATTCATAATTATAAAATAAACACATTATAAGTCATTTTAAATTGTAGTTTAAATTTTTCCTTTGTTCCCAGTTGTGCACTGATTGCTCCACATCTGACATGCAATAGTGATTCCCGAAGCATGTTTTCCTTTAAAGATAAATATAAATTCTATTTTATCACTAGCCTAATTATTCCTAATAATGAATCAAGTTCGTGATTAATGAGTAAGGATACAATACAGAGGAGAGAGAAATAATTGAGTTATAAGGTAACACAATGACATCATGGGGTTTTATTTTTAGCTATCTTTGTACTGACTGGTTTTTAGTTATATGAACTAATATGATAAATCAATGTTCAAGATACTTATTGATTGGTGTACAAAGGTATGAATCATTGCCTTACCTCCAGGAACAAAGAGAACATTCAAATTAGGTATTTGTTTACAAAACCAATTGCTGATAGTGCTTAATTTTGTATGACAACTGGAGAACAAGGATCATATGTTTTAAAAAGAAATGTTTTGCAGGATAGAATAGGAAGATAATGTATCATTTGGTAACAACTGCTATGAGTAGTGCATATACTTTTTATAATAAACTGAGGATGTCATATTTAGTAAAAAATATACAACAGCATTTTTGTTAAGGGCCAACTGATCTTATGTTAGAGCAAGTACAAAGAAAATGAATTTTTAAGTTTCATGAATTCCCTGTAATATTCCTTTGCAAACTTAAATAAATCATGTTTCTATAGTTATGTAACTGGTGTTACTTCCATCTGTTCTCCCTTCTAAAGCTATGGTTACTAAAAATAGGTAGTGCCGAGCCATGGAGAATGAAGTTTGATAGCGTATGCCAGTATAGTCAGACATTATTAAAACAGTATGTGATGTATTGAGAGACAGAAGTAGATCATTTATTTTATCATGCTGTTCTTAACCTTCATCGTTGACTTTTGGGAACTAATGCATTGAAGAGGCTGTACCAATGAACAGAGTCACATTTGTTGTTTTTGTCTCTGTGGTTTAAGTGGCATGCTTCTTGAAAGTTGTACTATAGATAAGATAACTGAAACGAATTAATTAAATTAGTTGGCATTCTTCTCTGGCACTTCCCCCATAGTGATTCTCAAACTTGATTGCATATCAAAAGCATCTGAGAAAGCTTAACTATTGATGCCTGTGTTCTTTGCCCAGATAGTCTTCCATTGGTTGGTGATAGCCAAAGACTGGTGCTCCTAACATGTAGCCAGGATTGAGAATCACTAGTCTAATAAGAAAATGTCCTGGGAAGAAATATATATTTTAGAGATTGAAAAGAAAAAATCTTGTCAAAATTCAGTGATAAATATGATTTAATGAGGCCAATATATCTCATGAGTCTCTAAAAGAGGACTTTTGAGAATATAGCATAAAAGTGTTTTTGTGAAAACTGGTAACATTCTACTTAGCATACTGTAGGCATTAATAAAAATGATTTTCTATTCAGTCTTTCTGCTTCATCCCTTGCATTTCTTTAAGAATAAACAAGTATTAGTCGTTGTTCACTGTCAGTTGACTTTTGTGGTGTTACTCCTTTCTCTATAGATTCTTTTGCCTGTTTGTGTTATTGTTCTGCTTTGGAGATGATTGCTGGTTAATATAGAAAAAACAAACTAGTGATCCTATTGTCCCACGACATTACAGTACCAATTTAAGCTCTCTTGCTTCATGTTCACCTTTTTGTTTTCCATTTAAATATATCCTTCTGGGAAGACTTTAAAACTGATCCCCAGACTTTACTCCAGTTTGCATTCCACTCTGTCTCCCTGAGACAGGACAAAGGAGCAAAATTAGAGATTGGGACAAGGCATGCATGAAGTTCAAGTCAATACCTCAGGACTACATTTCCCAGAACTCCTTGCCCCAAGACTCTTTAGTGCAAGTGGGAGGTCTGAGATTGATAGAATTGGTAATGTAAATTTCCCAGGGTAAGGGAGTTTAGTTGCCTT
This sequence comes from Nesogale talazaci, assembly GCA_004026705.1. Lineage (NCBI taxonomy): Eukaryota > Metazoa > Chordata > Mammalia > Afrosoricida > Tenrecidae > Nesogale > Nesogale talazaci. The sequence goes on from PVJH01011337.1 coordinate 64,334, forward strand.
ATTTATGTAAATAGGAGTCAGAAATGACTACGCAATCAGATGACCACTAACAGGCTCCTGTGCCTCTAGAGAATAAGATAGGGTTAGTAAGTGAAACCAATTGCCATCAATGTAACAAATTATAATGTGTATAAATTACTGAGTGGGAAAATTATTTTCTATCAGCATGTGGGCAGAGAATGAAATGTGTTCAAGCCAGGTTCAAAACCCTTTTGATGGGGCCTTTCTGGTTTTAGGGAGATATGATGTTTGGGATCTTCCATTGCTTCTCAGAGGACTTCCAAAATTCAGGGCACAGATAATGCTTCAGGTAAATTTCTAAGGATAACCAAAGATGTGATTATCAGGAAAAACTTTGTTGAAGATTAAAGATCTCAACAATTCTTTTAAGGATGGTTAGTATTTGAAAGATCATACATAGACCAAAGCAGAAAGATAGTCAATTGAACAATCTGAACTTATTTGATAAGTATGATGTGATGATGGTTTGAAGTGTGTTCAACAAAAACACGTGTTGGAATCCTAAACTCTAAACCTGTGTGTGGTAGCTGGTGATGCCTTGTGATAAGTGCTGAGATCCTAACCGATAGGTTGGTGGTTTAGACCCTTCAGTTACTCTATGGGAGAAATATGAGGCACTCTGCTTCTGTAAAGAGTAGAGCCTCAGAAATTCCAGGAAGCTATTCTATGCTGTCTTCTAGGGTCTCTATATATCAAAATTATCTCAGTGGTAGTAATTACCCTTTGTATGAAATTCAATCTAAAATCATCATATTCCATAAAGCAATCTAGTATAATGAACCCCAGTGGTATTTGGTAGATTCTAACCCTAATTACATTTAAGTTGTACAGTTTGAGTTAAATAAGAGCGAAGACAGAGACATGCATAAAGACATGGAGGAAGTTAGAACCCACCCAAGGATCCCCAAGAAGTCAAGAAATACTCTGAGCTATTGACAAGGACAGAATCAATATAGCCCACAGCCTTATATGGATGTTAGCCTCCAGAACTATGAAAAAGTAAACATCTATTCTTAAAGCTAACCAGCTTGGGTATTTTTACAGTAACACTAAAATGGACTCAAGTATAGGAACATATAACTGACATAAGACTAAGCACTGTTACATTCTATTGAGCATAGAGTTGTTATGGGTCAGAATGGACTCAGTGACACCTAACATCAATAACACAGTAGCACTATATATGAGTGAAAAACAAAGGTTCTTGTCGGAGAATAGGGGAAGAAAACCTGAGTTCATGTTGTGGAGGATCCTGAATGTCTTACTCATTCATTCAAGGAACTCGCTACCATCAAAAGTCTAAAGAGGTCTTATGTAGCAGATTTACCTAAGACAGCTCATCTTTTGATCTCTTGACCGCTGCTCCCACTGTGGTGGATTCAAGCAAGACAAAACCCTTGACAATTTGAACCTTGTTCTCACCATTTTCCTCATCCCGTTGCTAATTGTTCTGATCGTGATGATTATTTACAGAGTAGTGATTCAAACTAAAGGGAGGCAATCCTTGACCTGCTTCAAGTCCTTCTCAGTTGAACAGACAAGGTTGTATCATTTGCATAGGACAGATTGTTCATAGGCCTGCCTCCAATCCTGATGCTATATTATCTTTCATGCAGTTCAGTTTCTCTGATGATTTTCTCAGAGTAGCTATTGAGTAAGTTTGGTCAGAGGATACAACCCTGGTGCTCAACTTGCCTGATTTTAAATTACGTATCCTTCCCTTATTCTGTTTGCACAACTGCCTCTTGATACACGTGTAAGTTTGCATTTGCACAATTAAGTGTTGTGGCACTATTGTTCTTCTCAAAGCCATCTATAGTTTGTTATGATCCACAGAGTTGGATACCTTGTCATGCTAGAGAATGTATTTATGACTTTAGGAACTAGAAAAATTTTGGGACCTGAAGTGATATCATAGTAGGAGTGTTGGTCTCTTAAAAACTCTGAAAGTAAGGGGGCTCTAATGTACCCCTCACTTGAAAATTTTGCTAAAATGTCTATTTTGATTTAGTATATCTGGGTTTGAAATGCAATTTCTCATCAGGGCATTGAACCAGAATGAATTTGTTTTAAATCCCAAATATAATTTAAAAATTTGCAAAATCCTTGATATTATCCTATAATATAACCCTGATATTTAATTATGAATATGAAAAGGGTAAATTTTTCAGGGATGCCAACCATCTGATAAAATTATTCCACAGAATCAAATAAAGTTATATCTACAATACATGTTTGGAAAATTACTTGAAAAGACTGTTTCCTTCACACTGCATTTTGAAAACCTACATTCTGCATTCAAAGTAATATTGTGTCAAGAAATATGCTGATAACATCACATTTTCTTATAGAGATTGAAAAATCTCTAGAAGCATTAAAAATAGGAACAATTGCTGATAGTTTTTAACTGTAAATAATTTAGCTTAATACTTCAAGTAAGTCATTGACTAAAACTTCCAATGGCTGCATTGAAGTTAAATAAAATTTCAGTGATTCTAACACACGAATTTTAACCTAAAGTGCATATTGGCTAATGAGCAACATTATAAAAAAGGGGGAAATAGAATGGTTAATCAAGTTGTGACATGGTTCTAAAGCTCATTTAACAAGCAATTACTTCTGTTTTACTTCAAAGCAGCAGACTGTGCCTTGAGTCAATTTTCCAGGTGAGTCAAAGCAAATGCCACTGATGTCTTACTAGGTGCTTTTAAAATAGACAATGTTTACCACCAAAAATCACACAATGTTTGACTTTCCTGTATGAATATATTTTTAAAACAATTAATTTAGAGTAAACTTGAGAAGAGATCTTACAGGCAGATCCAGCAGTAAATAAAGGTTAATTTAGTCCATGTCTTTAACAAAAAAAGATGCCAAAGTATAAAAATGTATTTTTAAAGGATGGTTAGGGTGTATCAGTTACTCAGTTGAAAGCTTTCTTGATCTGAAATATGAGGATACATTAAAATGTCTTTGCAGTGAAGTTCCATGTAAAAATGAATGAATAGATAGCGTTGAAATTCTTCTGCCTTGTTTGCTCAGTTTTTGCAAAACAATGATGAATACTGAAGTAGAATTGGTAGCTCATAGACACTAGAGATCATGTGTAAATGGTAAGGATAACATCTTTTGAATAAATAACTCCTGAGCGGAATAGTTGAGTTGTATTTATATGCTTTGTCATCTAAGAGCATACTACTTTCATTTTATCTGTTAACCAAGATATGTCAGTATACTTCTTGATTTGGCCTATCCTTCTGAAACTACCAAAAATAGATGCACAATGAAGGTAGGTGACTTAATAACATAAACCACAACACAAAGAAATTCACTTTTGAGTCTTCCAAAAGGAAAACAAGACCTTCATTAATGAGATGATAGTGGAACTAGCTCTTGTGCAGCTAACTTTTACAATAAACAAATTAAAAATATTTACATTGTATAAGAAATAAAAACTTGTTACTCTGAACTCTTAATTCTATTAATGACTTCATGAAAATTACCATTCCTGTAATAAGCTTTTTTTTTTGCAGTTTTAAAATTTTTTAAGAGAAATAAACAATGGTTACAAGAAAAAAAAACCTGTTAACAATCTATAAAGCATTTTATACTTAATCCAAATATAGAAAATAAACTTTTTACCATAAACATTTTCTGGAAATATTAACTTTGAGGGGTTGCTTCATTCATTTTTTTAAGTTTTTTTTTTTGGGGGGGGGGGGGCATCACTGCCCTCTGATGGTCATGGGAGCTACCCATTCTTGCTCCTGGAGAGCCACTGCTGCATTTGAACCACCAAGCCCATGGGCCGCAGTCCCACACTCAACCACTATGCCACTGGGGCTCAGCCATTTTTTAAGTTTTATATCTAGCCTTTAACAATTGAATTGACAAGCAGCTGATGCCTATTTTGTTATGATGATACATATGAAAAGGACCTGCAAGAAATAGTTTTGGCTTATCTTAGAGAGTCAATCATTCTTGCTATGTAATATGGGAAAGCTCAGGAAAGTTGGAGCTTAATGATTATATGCTCGACAAGCATCAGTTCGTGATTCACTCCCATACTTACTCACTGCCATGGAGTTCATTCTGACTCATAATGACGCTACCGGACAGGATATAATTGCCCCTTTTATTTTCTAAGGCTGTAAATCTCTCAGAAAATGAAAGTCTCATCTTTTGTTTTGGGAGCAGATGCCTCCTTTAAATCGCCGACCGTGCTGTTAGCCCTCATATGACTAACCCCCTCTGCCCTCAGGACTCCTTCAGTTGGTGACTTTTGTCATTGACCTAGGTTCGATGTCAACTCATCCCGAGAGCGTAGGACAGAGCAGAATTAGCCCTGTGGGTTTGGAAGATGGTGATTCTTTAAGAGAACAGAAAGCTTCCTCTTTTCTCCTCAGGAGTGACTGGTGGTTTTGAACTGCCAGCCTGGGGGCTAGCAACTCCACGTCTAACCACTACCAATATCAGGTACAGATATTGATCAAATAAGAGGGGGGGTGGGCTATACATTAACCCAGAATAAATCATCTGAAAAGCAAACCAAACTCTCTGCTCTTGAGTCAATCTTGAGTCACAGTGATCCTGCAGGACGGAATGCAACTGATCCTTTGGGATTCCTAAGCTGTAAAATTTTTTAATACAATTTATCATTTTATTGGGCGCTCATACATCGCTTTCCATCATACGTAGTTCAATACATAGTTACATACACTGTGCCAAGCACCCCCACTTGCCTGTCCTCATTGACATTCTCCCAACATCTACCCCTCC